>JAUZSX010314874.1:0-12029 GCA_034780655.1 Idiosepius hallami | reverse complement strand
AAAGGAAAAAGCAACATTTTTAAAAAATGAAAAAATCAATAAATGAAATGTTTATATTTTGAAAATAAAGTTGTCAATATATATATATATATAGCTTTTGACCTGATGACCTCACAGGCGAGAAACTGACAATCGTTGTAAGCTGTTTACTCCATGTCTACACTTAACTAATATATATATATATATATATATATATATACATACACTCACACACACACACATTTTTGCTATACCTGGCCATGCATTGCCGTGGATCAGATTTAAATTTTTAAAATATATGCTTTAATTAATATGATTAATAAAATTTAAATTTCAACAGTATTTTATAAATAAATGAACTGTATTAATTGCAATTAGAAATTAACATCAATAAATAATTTAGGGAATCTACATACAGATCCACCTCATTTTTTTAGAAATCATCAGTGCAACTCATTCAAATTTGAACTCAAGACCTTAATGATCATAAGTGAACTGTTACAGTTCACACATATTTGATATTTTTCAATTTAACTGTTTATTCATTAACCTCAACAAAAAAGAAAAAAAAATTGTATAGAAAAAGTTATTTTTAGTATTAAATAACTATCATCTACTATTAAACAACCAATCAATTCTCACTTGATTTTCTCCTTTCTTTTTTGCTCTTGGTTGATAAAGTCTGAATTTTTGATAATTACTGTCACTTAAATTATTCAGACTTTTGTTCTTGTTGTATGATAAACATCTCTCAATACCCTAGCTTCTGGACTTGTGAATGATGTCATGCAACTTTCAAATTGAAGCTAGAAAGTTAAAGGTCATTAAGCAGTTTATACAGATACATCTCTACAAGCTCTAGTTATGCTAATTATGGAGAGGTTTTAAATTCGATTCCACCTGTTATCAGACTAAGAACATGTATTTAGAATAAACAAGTAAAGTTTTATAAAAGAGAGTTTCTGGTATTTGAAAAACCCTGCCAGTATATTCTATTGTCTTACAATTTGACAGAAAAAAGATAACTAACTAAAATGGAAATGATGACCCCTAAACAGACCCACAACCTGATTAAGAATATAATCAACTTGGATTAAAAAGAGAAGACCAGAGGTTTCAGCAAAAAGAGGGTCACATTGTTATGCACCACCCTTATCTTTAAGGGAGTAATTATTTTTTTGGACAGAATATGCATAAAATAAAAAGATGTAAGAATAGTTTTTACAAGTAATGTTAACTCTGTTTGATATTTTACTTATCTTTATTTTTATGTACATAATGCTTTGGCTGGTGTGCTCTTCAACCTTCTTCAGGTATTACATCACAATCTAAGAACCTTTCTGTCAAACTTTGAAGTCATATATCAAATCCTACATTTTATCCATGTGCCATCATTCCAGTAAAGATACTTTGACAATCTGTAATAAGTTTTCTTAACTATTTGCATCCACAGAACATGCTCTCCTATTCAACACAAAGTTTCTTGATTTTGAGTTGTACATGAAAGTACACATCTTTTGAAATGTGAATTAAACAATAGAAAAAAAGTAATTAAGTAAGCATACATACTCACCACTGCAGATTGAACCGGCTGATCAGCTGAACACACACAATTTAGTAGCAAGTCTTGTAGAAACTTAACTTCATAAACGTTCATGTATAGCCGCATGTATTACCGAAGATGTCTTACCAAATACTAAGGGTGCATCTAACACAGTGGTTTAACTAACCACCCAGACACTAACCTGGGTATTTCCCTACCTGGTGCAAGATGCTGTAACTGGTATTCTGATCACCCATCTAACTACTAACAAAGCTCAATCTTGCTTAACTTTGGTGATCTGACTGGAACCAGTGTCTCTAGTAGAAATAAGAATAGAATTCCAAATGATTTCTATAATAATAGTAATGATAATGAAAACTCATTTCCTAAATTCAGACAAGTTATTAAAACCTGTTGTTCTTATTTTTGCTATTCTCTACAGATTTACACTCTATGATAACCAAATATAAAAAGACATGCTCTCATAAAGTACAAATCTTTATCTATGTTTAGACTGTTATGTCCATTTGAATTCATCTTACACCAACCTATTTCATTTTTTAGATTCATACATAGACAGTTTAGAATTTTTCCATGTCGCAGTCATTTAAATGTTTGATGGATATTCCTAAATTGAAATGGAAATTGCTATCAAATGTTGAGTCTAGATCAGATCTAAGTAAAATTATCTATGACAAGATATATAATTCTATTTTGTACTTTTGCCTCTAATTTTGGAAGAAAAGATAAAGTATTGATGCCTTTTTTTCTCTTTTTTTTTTTTTTTTTTAACTCTAAATGAGTTTCTTTAAAAATAGTCCACCAGGACCTGGTTTGTATTACCATCCAAATTTATTATAAATTTCTCAATTCTAAGATAGACTTCTTATTAAAAAGGATTGAAATCTGATCATCAGCTTTATTTTTAACATTAAAGTTGGTAACACATATGTTGATAATGTATTGAGATATTGAGGTAATTCTTATAATTTTTATAAATTCAGTTTATTCCTTTCATGTGCCTAAAATTAATTTTGTTTTTAAATTTTTATTTTTCAGGTAAGTGAAGGAAAACAAGTTTTTTTTCTGGCTTTCTAGAAAATGCACTTCCTTTAAAATGCAATGGTATGTATTTTGAATTTTGAAATTAAAAATTGCAATTGTTACAGAGGTTTTGCCATAATTTTCTGGTTAATATTGAGTACTAAAAGAAAATGTTCTTCCATATAAAATGGATATTGAATTACTTGCATAAAGTTTCAATATTAACTGTAAGTATTGCCCGGCTTTGCCTGGCACCAGGGACTTGCCACTAAGATAATTAGGAAAGCCTATCATCTAGGAAGACATTCAATAGTAAATTTTATACTATACTAAATTAATTTCTAATCCTTTTTTATACTAGATTTATTTTTAATGATTTTTATACTAAATTTATTTCTGAATTTTGTTAAAAACTGCTGTTGAAAATGAAGGGGATGTGCAAAGAATGAGAAATACCTGGAAAACGCCGGGTTAATGACAAACCCTAGATTTTCTTGGCCAAAAACATGGTCAATCCTAATCGAAATGTCTTAGTGGGTCCAGAATTTGACGCTGCTTATTGAGATTTTATTAAGCGGTATAGATAAACAAATTAAATAAATCACTAATTTAATGTTTTTCTAGAATTTGTGTAATACACTCGCTTTAAAGCAAAAATTGAATTAAATAGGCAAACGTGAAGAGTGATAGAAATGAAATTTAGCAATGTTTGTAAATTAATTAGATTCTATTGACGCTATGGAAAGCTAAAAAATAAAACGCTAATATTAATAATAAAATGTAATTAAAAGATCCTATTTCCAAAGTTGATATCTTATTGGAAAAAAAGATTTATATATATATATATATATATATATATATATATGTAGGAAGAATAGATATTTTCAGACAATATTATGATAAATGATGAGATATAGGAATGTGGTGTTATTTATATGTTAATAATGCTTAAAAATTGAAAAGTTTGGAAATAAATAAATCATATTCCTATATAATGAAAAAGAAAACAGAAACCTTACAAATGAATGAAGTAAAAAAAAATATTTATTTTATTTTTTTACTTAATTTTTACAAATAAACCATTCAAAAGCTAATTGCCTGCTTATATATATTGTTTACATGACCTGTTATGATTAATTTAAGGAAAAGGTATTGATTAAATAAAAGATTCAGTTAGATTGTGAAGGTTAATAGAGCATGCACCATTATTAGGTTGTTTAACAACATTGAATCATTTGTTTTATTGTAAATAATGTGGATTTCAACATTTGTTTGAATAGAAATTCTGGACAAAAATAAAAATGGCTTTGATACTTCCATGGGTTAAATAGGTCAACTACTACCCTTTTTATAGTCTGTTTCAAGTTATGTTTGGCTCAAAAATAAGTTTATTAGAAATGATTATTCTTATGACAGAAAAGGTTGATATGCCATTAAGTGCAACAAATAATAACCAAAAGAAATACTTCTTAATATTGATATTAATAATAAACAGTAGGAGACATAAAGACACAATTATTATCCATTGAAAAAGTTTTTTGCTCCAAGGTTTATTTTTCCATGTAGTCAGAATCCTCTTCAGTGCATTTCCACCTGCAAAAAGCAAGGATTCCAGGCTGGCAAAAGTTAAGTATCAGCCAGGGTCAGCCATTTTTCAAAGTGCTATTACCAGAGAATTACTGTCCCTAAAATCCATTAGATCCGCTTGTAGTCTGGAAATATTGAACTGAATTTTTGTCTTTTCTTTCACCTTAATCTTTCTTCTAAGTTTACCCCTTTTTTCTTTTTTAGCCTTTTAAAGACAACCACAGCATTTATTTATTGGTCTTTTTTGACCTTATCTTGGCAACCCAGATATTCAGCTGGTCTACTGTTTCTACAATGTAACATTCATTATTTAAAGCTGCCTTTGCTTTATATAAACCAATGATGACACATTTTTTATCTTATTAAATGCCTTTAATCCTTTTGTTTCTCAGTCTGACCATTGTAAACTTATTGTCACCCTGAATACCCTGGTGATACCATCAATTTCCTTTTCCTTTTTTGTTTCCAATTCTACAATTGGGAAAGTCTTTAAATGATCATCAATTATAGTTCAATGCCAAACTGCATCATTGTTGCTGCTGTAGAGTTCCTAAACTAATATCCATTCAACAGTTTTTTTTCTACTTCCGTATGAGCACTGATGCAACCCATTTGCACTGACACCCAGATTTGACTCTGCCTCCATCTAATTTGCTGTTATCTGCAGATTAGCATGGATAAATTGATTAAGCCATGCTTTGTTTTCTAGAGTGATGCCTATGCCTTAACAGCACTGCTTATGAGTGACAAATCATAAGCCATTCTCTTTGGTATAAACCTGAAGCTCAGTAAAATCAATTAAACGGAAATTTATCCAAAAATATTCCAGTAGTAGCAGCAGCAGTACTATTGGTAGTGGTGGTAGTAGTAGTAACAACATCAATAAATTCAGTATTCAGGTCTCTAGTCTAAGATTTGCTGAAGTGGGGAAAATCTTTTAAATCTGGCTTTTGAAAATAGAGTAAAGAATCTTTTTCCTGCTCTGTGATTGGTCGGGTTAAGTTATATAATGAGTCCTTCCGATTTCTGCGCTCATGCCCAGTAGCCATTACACCAAAAAATAATGCAACACTCTGATTTTGAAGATTCTATGAAGATGTTACTATTTATTCTCTCATTTATAGATTTGTTTATCATTATTTTCCAAGAGTTTTGTATTTTTGCCTGCCACTAAACACCATTTGGGCCAGTCAATATCTATTTTTGTTAATTAAATCAGAAATAAGATAGTTAGCAGATAAGATTCGAAAAGGATGAATTGCAGAATATATTCAGGAAAGTCTTTTGGGGGTTATAGATGACCACTTGGACTTAAGAATTGTAATGTACAACTTCAGATTGTAGTCTTTCTATTACATTCACATTTAGGCAATTACTCTTGGAAAGGTATGAATATTAACATCATTTCCAGCTATGGATTAAGTGGGGTATCTGGTGCTACTAAAAACAAAATGTTAACCGAAGAAAAACATTTATCAAAAACAAATAATTTCAGCATCAAATGACTGCCATAAAACAAACCATGAGTCCAAAAATATATATATACTATATAAAATTAGAATAGGGTAAAATTTGTATAGCCTATTCATTTCATAATGATATCTCTTCCACTACAATTGTATTTACTACTTTTACTACTACCACCACCTTGATTCTTCCTAACTCCACTGCTACTATCATTCTTTCCTATCGCCATAACTGTTCTTGCTTTTCCTATATTTATTGCAGTTTTTGGTGTTTTTTGAAAATCTTTTTTTTTACTTTGTATTATTTTTTATTTCTGCTTTTTTTTCCTTATTTTTTTTTCTTTGCATTTTTTTCTTCCATTTTTTATCAATGTTTTTCTCTGTTTCTTTTTTTTCAGTTTTTTCTTTTTCTTGATTCTTCCTTTTTTATTTCTGTCTTCGTTTTTCATTTATTTCTTCCTTCATCCTCATCATACTTTTTTTTCTTATCATTTTATTTTTTACAGCTACTTCTTCTCCCTCAACAACTTCTTGATTCTTCTTCTTCTTTTTCCTATTATTATTATCATCTAACATAATCATTTTTTACTTTCTCTGCTTTCTTTAATCCTTTTGAACTATTTTCAACAAACTATTTTTAACTATTTCTTATCAGGATTCCATTTTTTAAATTAATTCTATATTTACTTATTCTTCCACTGTCTAGATTCATCCCACTCTTTGCCCTCATCTTTTCACATCATTATCACTTGTCCAATATTCACACAATTACAGACATAACCTTAATTATCATTGGCCACATTAAGAATACAAATTCACAAAACTCTCATTTAATATTAGTTTTCCATTTCATAATTATCTTTCCATCAAAGACTTTAAAAAATGAAATATTACCAAATCAGTAAAATTACTTTTTCATTTTTTTGTTTAATTTTGTTTGGGTTTTTAATTTGTCCTTGACAGCAGATCAGCAATCTCAGTAATTCACTGGTGATGACAATCATTTTTTAGTAAATCTCCCTCTTGTGGTCATTTAATGCAGAAAACCTTTGATAAACATCTGTTGTTATACAAATTAACTCATATTAGAAAAGTGCAAGGAGATTTATATCTATCCAAAGGATTTAAGCCCAAAAATGTACCTAATGGAATAACTACGATTTTGAAGAGTTTTATTACAATTCTAAAGTCCATGCACTTATCAATTGCACCATAACTTTCACTGGACTTGGGGCTCTCCAGAAGTCAGCACCACTGGAACTGCAAGAGTTCTGACGAAATGTCTAATGCAGACCTAAAGGAGATGACTTAAGCTCATTGATGAATAATTAACTATATGAAGATGTCAATACTAATTTTAAAAAATCAGCAACAAAGATTATAAAAAAAAGATTAAGGCTTCAACTGGGAAGATACTCCATGCAGTCCAAGATTGAAACCTCATTGTGACTTTCAGAGGAAAACTACTGGATGTTAACAGGGTAGATGCTTTACTAGTTTGCTGATCTCTGGAGTGATAACACAATACAGTCCTTAATTGGAATAAAAAAGAAAGAGAAATTCTGGAAAATACTCTGTTAATGTGAATCCAAATAAAGTTTGTTTGTAATGTTATTAAACGATAGCAAAAACATTACATTGTTTTTGGCTGCATTATTTTGAAAGGTCAAAGTAAAGAGATAAATTGCAATAAATTTTGGCCTTTCTTAGGGACTACTATCATGCTAAATTTCATGATGAAGGTATGGGGTGGGGGAGAGTGATACAATTCAAATTCACAAAGAAGTTGGCCAACATAATGATGGTGGCCTACCGAGATGGTGTCAAACCCAAAATTGGTGTGCTCTATCCTTAGGCAAGAGTGTTTAAGAGCAGCACTAAACATAACCTTGATCTTTACTTTGAAAACAAAATTGTGCGCACCATCTCTAGGTTAGAGACCATCATCTTTCCAGGTAATGGTGATTATTGGTCTTGTGGTTTGGACTGTAAAAGAGTATGATCTTGATGATCTTTGACCTGGAAAATTGGTGTGCACTACACGCTAGTTAGTGATCGTCTTCATGGGAAGATTAGTCATGATCGTTCCTGTGGCTTGGACTGTAAGAGACTTGTACACACATACTGCTCTATAGATATGTGATACTAGTTTCTGGCATCAAATGCCTAAAGCAGCAGAACATGAGTGATGGAAAATCAAACAAAAAATTAGACATGAAGAAAAGTCATTAATTACGCCTCTTCTTTGTTTAAGGGAGCGGTTATGCAGCCAATATGTTTATGATGTGAAAGACACAGAGGGGACCAAAGATTAAGAAAACAATACAACAAATAACAACAGGTTAGATTCAGTCTTACTCCAAAATCACACAACTAAGGTGTCCAGTCAAATGTTTTAGTAGTACATCTGGTCATCAAAAAAATTAAACTGAACAAAAAATGGCATCAACTCTATGGAAGTATGATTTTGGGCTTAATTCCATTGGGAAAGATATGAGTTCCTTATTAGCTGCTATTATGGGTTGAATAGTGCAATTACTGTTTTTTTTAAACAACCATTTACAGAAAAATATTTATAGAAAATGTTTTTTCTCAGCAACAAACGATGAAAATAGTTGATATGCTGTTAAATAATACTAACAACAACTATTTGTGTAAGAATGACCCATTTTATCACACAGAGTATCTCGACTCTTGTGACAAGTTATAAAATATAAATCACACAATTGTAAAACTCAAGCATGACTGCACAAAAGCATAGACATATTTTTTCTGCAGAATCAATATCAATACTTGTTTGCATATTGATGTCTGTTTTGCTGTTATCTTTTGTTTGCCTGCACTTTTATCATTTTTTTTTATTTTTGATAACATTGATCAGGTTTTTAAAAAGACATTCATCACACACATGTTTATAATAGCTTTTGATTAGAGAACAGTTGTAGCCAGAAATCAATAACTTTTCCCTGCAGATATATGAGGACAAAATAGCAGACCATATATAAAAGCTATATTTATAGTTAAAGTGCTCAATACAAGTGATAGATCATGTATAATTAATCAGTTTGTAATCAACAGCCATTGATAACTGTTAGCTTCTTGTCTATAAAATAATTAGACCATTAGTCTGATGATCATCAATCTGATGATCACATAAGCAAGAGACTAACAGTTACTAAAAGACAATGACTCCAAGTGTATGTTGATTTTCTCTCTGTTTCTCTCTCTCTCTCTCTCTCTCTCACTCACTCACACACACACGCATACACACACACACACACAAAGAATTAAAAATATGAATTTATTTCAACAAAAAAATCAATTATTTTATAAAATCATAATATACTAGAGAAGATAATTGTCTTTTCAATTTGAAATCTGTTTTAATCTGTCATAATATACTAGAAAAGACAAGTGTTTTTTTCAATTTGAAATCTGTTTTAAATTTCCATCCTGCATTAAATATGACCAATGTAATAAAAGGTGGTGTAGGTGCATTTAAGATGTGGATTTAAATCTTGAATAATTTTCTTTTTTCTTTCACTTGAGTCTGACATATAGACTCAAAAAAATGAACCTGTGTCTCTAACAAGACATGAAAAGAATCTTGAAAGACTCTTATGAATTTAAAGTTGACATGTTGTGCAGAATTATTTAGCACTGTGCAGAAAACTCTTCAGACTTTTAGACTTAATCAAAAGAATTATTTCTATAAATTAAAAGTAATATAAATCAATTTGTTCAGAAATGGATTTTTTCTGACCAAGCATCATGGATTTATCTTTTAAAATTCATGGGGGAAAAAAGAGAAGAAATTTTGGCTGTTTTCTTTAGCTTTGAAATTTCTTTGTTTCTGAGTTGTTTTATGAAAAGCAAAAAAAAGTGAAAGAAAACCAAAAACCGACTGATTTTCACTTTTTTTCTTTTTTTTTTTTTTACTTTGTTCAATATTGAATTCCAATCGGCTTATTAGAACCATTAAAGAAAAAAATTACCTCAATTTTTGGGGGTTTTTTTTATGTATAGTTGCATTTTTTTATTCTCCTACTTTCATCTCTTCCCCTCCCAACTCTCCCTCGACAACTTTTTCAGCTTCACCCCCCCTCCACACAACCTTTTGTCTCAATTGATTTAAACTCTCTCCAGCAGTAAAGAATAAAACAGTACTAAATTATAAAATGTCCATAAAATGAATCCAGTCATATAATCAATGAATTTACAACAACAAGCATTGTGTATAGGATCAAGCAGAGGAAATATTTACTTCAGATTTCTTTTAGAACTCTCATAAAAGTTATAATTTGCTTTTTCATGAACAAGATTTTTTATTGAAGATTTTTTTTTCATAAATAATATCCAAATGGAAAGTATGAGGGGTATTTCAAAAGCACTGATGCATTCGCGACCTGAAAGTTTCAGCCCTCTGTTGCAGATCTTGAGAGTGTGAGACTCAAAGAAAGCAACCATTGCTTTAAAGAATAAAGCCAAAGCTAACTTAAAAAGTGGAAAGAATCTTAACTTATAGGAAGTTTTCCTTTTCATCAACTTCTGAAAGCTATTGACATTTGATTATGAAGTTTAGGCATGTATACAAACAGGCCCCTTATACAGCTTTATTCAAATAGGCCTCTGATGTTGCTTTATTCAAACAAGCCTCTGGCGTTTGCTTTATACAACAGGCTTCTGCCACAGTCTGATCTTGTTACTCTTAACTTTCCTAATCAATGCATTTTCTTTCAACTTCAAAGTTATGTCACAATCTGCCATCTGAATTTAAATCAATGTAACAAATTTTAACCCATGTAAAAATATGATTTTAAATTAATCAAACCTTTTCCATTTAATAATATCACTGTAAGATTTCAAAATAAATAGTTTGTCTTAGTTTTACTTGTTTGCAATTCTAGGGGGCAAATCATGATATTCTTCCTCAAGCCACAAAAAAGACACACCAAAAACAATGATATTGAAATTGAATAATCAAAAAAGGTTGATGTGGCACTTAACTAAGGAACCTAAACTTCTATTTGATATCTAAAACAAATTCAAGAATTAATGTTCTAAAAATAATTTACATAATATCTTCTTTATTTGTTATGCATTCAATATCACAGGTGGAGAAGTATATATTTTAATTAAATAAATGTAATTATAAAAGATCATTTTCTAAAGCTTCTGTATAATACAACGTTAACTGCAATTTCTGTAGATTTTTTTTTATCCATTATGTTTCATTTTGACATAAACAGAATTTGAATTAGAATAGAGATAGTGTAACAGTAGCTCAGGGCCAAAAAGGAGAACTGGGAGTATGTCACTGCTGTTGAAGGATTATTTTATTCGCACAACAAGTCGCATATCTTCATACAACGTAAAAACTGAAATAAACGAGAAAAAGAAAGAAGGAAAGTGTCCAACACCGAAAAGTTCACAAATAGGGAGACGTTTGAATGAATAAATGTTCTAAGCTCACCTCTTTTGTCTCTCTAGTCAGCCCGTACGCAACACGTGCTTCTTAACGGCACGCCATATTGGGTTTGTTTTTCCCTCTTTTTTGGAAACGGTGACAACGGTGTCCTTTCCTCTACGTAAATTTGGACAGGGGAAAGGGAGTGAACTCACTCTCGCCTACACAAACCTTTTACTTAAGTCAGAACCTAAACATCCCACCTATTTTCTTCATCACCCTCAGCTACTCATTCTTACCTTTTACTTATCGTAAAGTATCTGTCAGTAATTAACTCATCATGTCTCTTTTAATTAAGATATGCCAATCTCCATTCTTTTTTGGGGGGAGTGCTTTTTTCCCCCCCCGAACTCCCTTCCCATCTAAACTCATTAGCATAATTGCAGATGGGTTTAATCAAGACAAGAAACTAAGATATGGTAGTCTTTGTCAATTATGATTTAAAGAGAAATGCTTTATAATTTGCAAGGGGGAGGTAACTCTTTTACAAATGTGGCTCATCTACTAAAAAAACAACTTATTTGTGTAGAATTACTTTATTTATAAAGTCAATATTTGTTTAGATTTAAAAATATTTGCTTAAATGAGAAGAAAAAATCTTTTTTCATGATTGTCTTGTTTTCTAACTAGGTTTTTCTTTTTGTAATATTATTTGTATAGATAATCTTTTTTCTTATGTGTGTGTATATATATATATATATATATATATGTATAGTTAAATGTAGACACGGAGTCAACAGGAGTCTGCAACTGCCAGTTTCTAACTTATGCGTTCATCAGGCCTGATATATACACTAATATATACGTTCTATCACTGATATTAAGCACTCTAACTGTAAATTTAAGCAATCTTATCACTTATATTAATATATATATATATATATATATATGATAGAAAATATAGGAAAATAAATTCCGACAATATATGATAGAAAAATATTAG
>JAUZSX010314863.1:0-12030 GCA_034780655.1 Idiosepius hallami | reverse complement strand
ATATAAAGCCCGGGTAAGAGCACGTAAAAAATGGCCTTGTGCCAAACTTGGGGGTGCTCACCAAGTAAATATCATACCTTGTTAAATTTCTGGGGTTGATTTACTTAAGCTATTCATATTTCACATCTCAGCATTTATGACCAAAAATAGTTGATATCCCTTAGATTTTTAATGGAAATGTTTATTGTATTTATTTTGGAATTTTTTCAGATGAGGCTTCTTAATGTATTAATTAATTTCTTTTTAACTAACCTGATGAAGACCAGAGGATAAGTTGACTATAATGTGGTGAAACAACTATGAAAGATAAGGACAACAGTCCGCAAAAGAAATTAATAAACAGAAATATTTATATCTATATGTTCTGTTTCCCTAACTTTGAACAAACAAAAAAATAGACTTGGAGATAAATATCATAATTGATGTTTCTAATCTATGATTTAATTTTTTTTTGGACTGTTGTTCTCATCTTCTATAGTTGTTGTTTCACTATATTCCAGCCAACTTATTCTCGGTCCTTCTTTTAAAAATTCAAAAAAAATGTGAATATTTCTGAATTGCTATAAATTTTTCTATTTAGGATCATGAATCTTCCCGGCCAAATGTGGTTAAAAAATGGTTTGGTACACAACAGAAACAAAGTTTTGTGTAAGTATCATTAAAAGATTTTTTTCTTTCTTTTCTTTTTGACTAGGAAAAAATTATACAACAATCAAATTCATTGGTAAAAATTCTTTTTGGAAAATATCTGTAAAAATAACAATGAATAATTTAAACAAAGATGAAAAAGGTTCTGTAAATATTATCATAGACAAGATATACTATAAAACAAGAAATCTTAAGTCATTAGATAATAAAGATAATTATAAATAAATTGAAATTTATTTTACTTTTCTCTTAGATAATCTATAATTTCTTTGTATACATTTATACAAATTGAAACTTTGAACTTTTCTAAGAAGTATTGTTTTATAAAAAGAAGAAAAAATACAGGGTTTTCATAAAGTTCATGTACACTATGGGCATATAGAAATTTAAATAGACTAAATTTTATTGTAAAATATTTAGACAATACATTTGTTATTAATAAAAAGGTTTTTATTTACAGTATCATAGTTTATCTTATAGGAAGTGCTAGAAATGTCCTCCATTGACATCAAGACATTATTTTCTTGTACAAAGGACCCTGTATATCATTAGTTTAACTGATAGAGGATTTTTTAATAATGATTATTACTTTACTATATATCATTCTTACTATATTGTATATATATATATATATATATATATATATATATATATATGATGGTGATGAACTCTATATATATGTGTGTGTATATTTTTGTCATTAGCTTTCCAATTATGCGCAATGGGACCACAAAGTTCAGCTGGATTTTCATGCACTCACAATGGACTACAGATAGGGGTCGTGACATTGGACAGATGTACATCACTGATTATGCCCGAATATATTCTATTGAAATAACAAATACCATTACCGGTGGAGCAGGAAGCTGTCAGAAATGTCCCATTGGTACAAGACAAGATGGGTAAGTTATCATCAAATAGGAAATTATAAAATTCATTCCCAAAGTTTTAGTGGGAAAATTAATGAATATTACTGAAACAACTGTGACTTAAAATTATTTTCGCTCTAAAACCTAGAATTCTGGCCCTGATGAGATAGAACCAACAATATCTTTAATTTACATATTGATTTTAATAGGCTAATTTTAGTAAATCTCTTGTATCATTTATTATATTTTCATTTTCATATATAATAGCTTTGTGTACTCCAAATATAAATTGTATAAAGATTTAAATTATTCTTAATGTAAATGTTAATTTTATATTGGTTAAATTTGTGAATAAGAAATAAGTTTTTGTGGTAACTTTGTATTAAATGTTACCATGATAAAAGAATTGGCTATATTATTGAGCTGCTAAGAGGTTAGTGTTAAAAAAATGCACTGTTGCAGTCTCTACTTTTGGTATTCAGACCTGGGGAACACTTTTTAATTGGTTTTTGAATTAAAAAAACGCAAACCAAAAGAAACACAAAAGAAATCATCAAAGCATTTAGACCATCAAAATTAGCATAGCACAATGATACAGAGTACTAAAAGCTGCATATATATAGAGTAATCCTTTCATATGCAATAGGTTTCGTTAACTACCTAAATAGCAAGTGATCAGCATTTGAGCAAAGGCAGGCAATGCTTTTAATATTCTATACTTTTCATGATTTAGTCACAGGACATGATGTAAAGTTAACAAAAAAACAAAACAAAAGAATACAGAACAAAAAAAAGAAAATGTATTCTTTATTTTTCAGATGTGTTCCTTGTCCTGATGGTCAATACATTGATGTGAAAACAAACAAGTGTACACCTTGCCCACCAAATACTGTGGTACATGCAGGGGATGCTTGGGGGATTGAATCTTGTAAGTCGTGTGGGCCAGGGTTGCAGGCTTATGGTGGACATCAGTGTGTCTCGGATTGTATGTACAAAGATACAGTCAATAACAGAGATTACAACTTTAAGAAGCTTTCTGGGTAAGTATTAACCCTTTTAACCTGACAGGCTGGAAAACCAGCCTTACTATAAAAGCCCTATAGACTTGAAAGGCTAACAGGCCTTCTAGTCTACCGTAATTACCCTGTGAATTGGTTTCCGAAGTGCTTTTTCTTTTTTTAGTACTGGCGATAGATTGTGTTTTGCTATCAATAAAAATGCCTGCTTACCTAATAACTTTACTTTTGAAGTTAAAAATATAATTTGGAAAGTTTGGCTAAAAATTGCTGGTGAAGTCCAGGTTATAGGTGGGAATTAACAGGGCTTCTTCAATTTAAGGATGTCTTCAAAAGAGACATAAAGTCTAGGGGTATAAGACCTGCTGACTTTGAAGCAGCTGCTGCTGATCGCGACTCATGGACACTCTGGGTCGGGTGCAGCTGGGCGAGGTAAGGAAGTTTGCCCAGTGGGATGAAAAAAGAAGTCGGCGATGGCAGGCAGCATCAGTGGCAAAAACTTAGTGTGGTCAGTTATGAGGGCGCACTTTTCCAACAACTATCCATCATCTCTCGAGACAGATGGATGCTATCAATCAATTAACAGGGCTTCAAAGGGTTAAGCAGCTAATAACATCACTTTTAAGTCTTCAACATTTGACATTCATAAGTGAGGGTAATATTTTATCCATGAACACTCGACACTGTCTATTTGGTCATTATTCTTTATAAATACTTTTATTTGTTCACTACTTGGTATAAGAGCTGTAATTATACTATTTAACCCATAGTTAGTGAAGCTAGATGTGTTCGTATCTTTTCTGAATATTGAAAGGAAACAGAATGAAAAAATGAGATTTAAATCTTGTATCACAATTTCCAAATCCATGCAATTATCTCTTGGTCATATAGTTTTTTCATATTGATTATAATTAAGAAATATTGGTGGTGTGCCAGTTGAGGGCTTGACTTTTAAAATTTAGTAGATTTTATTGTCCTTGTAGTAACAGTTATCTGGCCTATCTTTTTCTATTTGTCTTAAAACCTTGTTGTGCTGAGAAAGGCTAAAGAAGTGAATTGTTAGGTTGTCTCAAAAGTTTGAAGAAGTTTATCAAGGATTCTTTGATTCAAAACTGGCTGAATGGTTCTTTCAAAAGCTTGCAGATCTATGAAAGTCTTGGAATAATGATGGTCTTTATTTTGAGGAATAATTTTTTTTTATTACTTGGCAAGTAAAATTTCAAAGTCAACATAAGATTTACAAATATTAATTAATCAAGATGAAAAAAACCTATTGATGGTTATTGTTTATACTTAACTAATATTCAGCAACTATTGTAATACCATGGATATTGCAAATATATTGACCTGTAAATTATTCATGTGATGTGAAAAGAAGTTAGGATTGTATGGATTGTATGATAAGATTTAGAGAAACATTTTTCTTAAGCCATGAAAAGCCCATTATTTTATTAGTGAGTCTTCCACTGCCAACCATTATGAAAATGAACAAAGAATGATTTGCAACAAAATTTGAGAAAATTATTAGTTTCAATTTAAAATGAAATAAATTGCTTTAAACAAAAGATTACAATCATTTTTTACATTTATGTTATTGACATCTAAGATTGTACCGGAAATATCTTCCTGGTTCTAAGTTAAACTGATTTAATGTTTTTTCTCCTTTTTTTTTGTTTTAGATTTCAACATGTCACTGGTGGTCATCTTTTTACCTCTGCTGGTACTCAGTATTATCATGGCTTCAATATCTCGTTGTGTGGGTCTCCGAATAATCCCAAATCTACTTGTATTAACAATGTCACAACTCTTCCAAAAGAGGTATAATTTATCAATCAATTTATCAAAACACGTTTTCATGTTGTTTTCTTACACTCTGCCAATTATTTTATTGATTTTCCTTTTTTTTAATTTTTTTTTATCAAAAATACATCTTACATTAAAATCTTATGGATAGAATTATGTCGAAAGAAATTTTACTTTTCAGTTCACTTTTATCTGTATATTCATTTGAAAAAACAAAAACAAAATGAAACAATATATTTTTAAAGATCAAATATTTTTGTTTGATTTTGATTTAGGATTTTTTATTGATTACATAACAAATAATAACCGAATATTTCTTGTAGAAGACAGAACTGATTTCAACTGCTTAAAAACTTTAATTTAATGATAAATAAAACTTTGTTTTAACAATAAATAAAACAATTTTTGGTATTCCTTGGCAAAACGGTACCATGCACACATACACACGTTTTTTTTTAAACTGACAGTCCCTGCAAAGAATTGGTAAGCATGCACAGATTTTAATTGGTTCACTAAATCACGAAATTCATTTTAGTTAAAAACGCTAATTCTTATCTTTAACTAAAATAGACACACATGAAAAAGATGTGTGTATATCAGTTATCCTTGAAGGAAATGTAAGAAATTTAGTCAATTAAATAAAACAATGAAAATCTTTCTGCATGCGTAACTCTGGCAGGGGCATTTAGTGTGCACATTACAATTTCTCCAAGGAGAGTACACATTTTCTTTTTCAAATAATTCAGAAAAATATTATCATTAATTTTTTTTAAAAACTCTAGTGACATACTAAAATATTGCCTTTTTTTTTCATTTTAAAAATTCACTGTTAAACAACTGTAGGAAAATAAATGTTAAATTAGATCGTTCATCTTGCATATTATCAGAGTAGTTGTACCATTATGGCCATGTCTTGGTTACGACCAGGGCAAAGAATACAATAAGAAGGGCTTACTTTTCCTAATTATTCCTTGTCTGGCCCTTCTAAATTCTTCTGGTCACCTTTGAGATGGAAAGAAAGATGCAATGAACACAAAGACCAGCGAGCGTAGTTTTTTCAGGTTTATTTTGGATGTTTGTTGCTCGAGCATTTGACCTTGCTCAGCCAAAACACTGATTTCTTGCCCCTTCTTATATCACTAGAAATACCCAGATTTAACAAGTGCAGGTTGGTAAATTCTCCCCTTATAAGCAAGTGACAAGACTGTATTCACAATATTGTTATCTAATCACTTACAGACAAACATTTTTGTTATTTTTAGAACCTTTTCTTTCTGGTGAAATTGGAGCTCAGTGAAAAACAGAATTTGAAAATTATAGCTATTCTAAAATTATTACTATATCCATTCAATTTTCTATTTTATAACTATTCCTTTTTCTTTTTAAATTTTTAAAAATCCCCATTTAATACCTAAACCATATATATTTTAATTGATAAAATACAATTGTACTTGAAAAATAAATTATTCAATTGCTATAAACTAAAGAATTTACAATAAAAATGTTTTGTTCGATTAACTATAGACTTAATCCTATCAGAAAGAAATATCTATTATTAATTTATAAAATTATAACGAAAAGTGAGGAGTATAAAATAACAAAAAATAACAAAAAACAGAAGTGTATTTGAAAAACTAAACTTTTTCCCAGGCATTCTTGTACTCTTCTTTCTTTATATTAAAAATATAAATGATAAATGAATTTTTATAGCTTTTGTGTTTATATAATCTTTTAAACTAATCATTTCTTAAAATCAAAACATTTTTCATCATCTAACAAAAAAAAAAAACATTTTCTTCTGATGTGTAACAAAATAATTGGTTTTAAACAGTTGATGTGTATTAAAATTATGATATTAATGGGCGGAAGAGGTCTTATCTTGCATTTTTTTAACTGATCCTGATTTTTAAGATTGAACTCTTTTGCTTTTTTTTGTTTTCATAGACTATTTCTATAAGTCTGTCACAACCATTTTCCTCTTGCCATATCTTTATCTAAATAACATTTTTCACCAACTTCTTTGTATATCTATAAAATTTACAGTGAAGTAAACATAAATCTTTTATTTGTTTTCATCTGTCCAACTATTGTTTAGAAGATTTAAAAAAAAATTTTTCTCTTTATCATTAGTTGCGTTCAGTAAGTCGGGTGGCAAGTATTCTTAAGATATTATCATATATTATTATTATTATTGTCAATTTTATAATTACTGAATAGCCTGTCCTCCATTTTGCTTTAGATGTGTCTTTTGAGAAGCATGCAAAGCTTTTTTGTTATTTGCTATTTCATTTATTCATTTTAGTATTAATATTTTTAAAGTATAAAAACATTCATTCAGGGAGGACAAACTATAATCATTAACCCTTGTATAATCAAAAGCAAAATTTCAGAATTAGGGTTTGTAAAAATGTTGCTAAGAAATAAAGGGAAATGATGTGACACACTGAGTGGCATATCTAAGAAGAGTGACAGCTAATGAGTAGTGAAATAATGTTGCCCTAATAAATCTTTTTAGCCAAGCTAAGGTGGGAAAATAGTCTGAAAACATTATTTATCATATATTATTGTATAATTACATAGTACCATGAGAATGCTTTAGTCTGAAGAAAAATCTAGTGTTATAAGGTTTTGGCTAAGTTATTCTTAATTTAACATGTTGTAACCACTAGTTCTCCTATGTTACTCCACATCTCCAATAATCAAAGTGAATTAAGCATATTATAGGGAATGCTGGCTCACCAGTTTAATAATTGGATTATATAGTGTCCCAATCTATTTTAGAAATGTTTGGTCTATTCAACATGGGGTGATGTGGGAGAGGGGTTCAATAGAAAGATGTTTGAGCCAACTGCCCGGGTGACGTTTATTTTAGCTATGCCATTGGACATACTGATATGAGAATTGCACTCATTTCTGTATCATTATATACATTTTTGTAAATAATACATTGTTAATAGAAATAATTCAAGCAGAATCCATTTTAAGTTATGAAAAAGTAGCCAAAGGGAACAGAAGTCTTCTCCAAACTTTCTTCCTCCTCTTTTACTGTCATTAATCTCTCTTCTGACATTCATTCTCCTTTTTTTCCCCCGATTTTCTAATTGTAATTCCTCTCACTACTGCTTTATCCTTCCACAATCTTTTATTTTCCTATTAATATACTAGTTTAAAAAAAAAGCATATTCTTTTTATAATTCTGTTAGTACACCTTTATCAATATGCATCAAAACCATGGAATTTCCTCTCCATTCACAAGAATTATATTAAGTTTCTCTTTGTGGCAAAGGTAGATCAGTGGTAAAAGCTTGAAATCTGAAATTCTAATATATGAGTTCAAATCCCAGTTAAAACGATTTCATTCACTTTCAGCTGCTTTGGGCAGCTGAGGCTTGTTAAATTGGGAGAGTAACTCATCTTGCCATAAGGGTAAATTAGGGCCTTGCAATCATCAACTGTTATCTACAACTCAATGCTTTAAAAATAAAAATAAGATAAAATTCCCAAAATAGGATTGCATGTATTTCGTTCTTGGTATTTAATAATTATCATAGAGGGATTGTGATTTACGTAGTTTTTTTTTTTTAATTTTTACTTATTACTTATGTGGTATATTTGCTATTGCATGGCTTTAAAAGTGCATTGGTTGTGTAGTTACAAAATAACGATATGCTAATATTATTGTTATGAATTATCTGCAAGTACTGTTCTCTGTATTGAATGAGTTAAAAATCAGGGTCAAATTTATCATGAACCCCTACACCCCCTTCAGCTATGGGTTAAATAGTGCACATTGTGTTATTAAAAAAAATAAGTGGGGACAAAAACGTTTATCAAAATGATTGTGTTCATCATTAAATAGCCTAAAAGGTTGATAAATAGAACCAAATCAATCAAATATGGTTTCTCTTAGTCTCAAGTTAAAAAAAAATATTACATATTCTGAACTGATTGGATTTGAAGGATTAAAATTTTATTAAGTTGTTCTGAATTTGAATAGATTAAAAATGTTTTTCTAAAGTTAAATTTATTCTTTGATTTTATTAAACTTTAAGCAGAGGCTAAATACTCTTCTCGTTGATTTTTTAATTATTTTTGTAAATCAATTGTAACCAATTCAAGGTATTAAAAAACATACTGAAACTATAAATAGCCATTGTAATTAATAATGGAATATAGTAAAAAGTTTTTTGACAAACTGAAAGAAGAATAAGAGATTAATATAAATGTTTTTGTGTGTGTGTGTGTGTGTGTATAAAGAACTCCCCTTGTACACATTTTTTTTAATAAAAGGGTGTAATAGAGCTTGAAGTATAAAGAATTAGCAGAAAATGATATGTGGATTTGGAGTTAGAAAGATGTTACTTGAAATATTTCGTAAGTGGAACAATATGCAAATAATTTTTTTTTTTTGTTTTTTAATATTGTAAATGTTTGCTACAGAATCTAATTCTTGAAAATTTAGTTCATTATCATGGGCGCTGAAAAATCTATTGTTCAGCCAAATTAAATCATTTGAAGTATACGCTGCTGGTCTTATATAACCTTTTTGAGGTTAATAGAGCAAGCATTAAATAAAACAAACAAATGTACAACCAAAAGCTTCTCTATTTTCTTTTATTTATTTGAGTGAGTTCTAGATTAACATTTTTTAATGAGTGTTTTAGCTAAAAAGTGAATTTTTGAAAATGATAAGCTTGATAATTGTTGAATGGGTGGAACACATCTAAGAATATTAAGATATAAAAAAGGGAAAGAATTAAAAAAATTTGTTCTACTCTTCAGAGAAAGAAGGTTTTTTGGTAAGTTTTGTGCTTCTATTCAGGATTAAGACCTAAATGTAAATTGGTGTTGCATGTGGTGGTTTGCATGTTGCTTCTCTTTCATTTGGGGAAAATAAATAAACAAGTTTTGATTTGCTCTTTATTTCTAAACTTTTTTTTACATTCAAAGTGGAATTTTTAGTTTAAAACTGGAATTTTGGCAAGATTTAAAAAAAACAGTTTTTTATCCTTTTTCTTCAATTTATTGAATTAAATACTCTAATTTACCTGTTAAAAAGAAGAAAAAAATCAAAAGAAAGACAACAGTGGATGACCTTTAAGTTGTGTAAATAATAAAGTCTTCATTTAATTTTTTTTTATTAACTTTAGAAATAAGCAAACTAAAATACATTTATCATCAGCATTAAATGACTATGAAATACTACCAATATTGCTTAGTCTTGCTCTCTAGTTGCATTTGACCCTTTTGTACAAATTTTTCCAACTAAAAACAAAATTGAATTTGTTCCAAAGGTCCAAATACCTCATATATCAAATTTCAAGTCTATAAATAACTTATTCTATGTTAAAGCAAACTATGGAAGGGTATTTTTTTCCTTTTTTTTTAATTTTGGAATTTTCTCATTGAAATCTTTTATTTCTCTCTTTTTTTTTTTTTAAATAAAGTTTTATTTTTACGTTACTTTAGCAGCAATAAATTACCTTCTATGGGGTCAAACTCAAGGAGCCATTTCATCTCATTAGACTCATGACCAATTTCTAACCACCCTACTTCTTTTTCTAGATTAACTTATTCTTTGGGTACCAAGAATATTTTTGGTTTTATGTTTATTCTTTTTTTCGAATTTTTTAAAACTCACTAATTTGATTATGGTCTCATCATTTTTATTATTTCTTATGAGTGAACCATTCACACTAAAATCCCAGTGACAGAATAATTGGTTTTGGTTTGGTGAAAGGGTTTCTCTTAAGTTCAATTTGCTATTTGCCATAATGTTTGGTAAATACCAGAATATTTATACTTGCTATAAAGCAGTGATTCCCAACCTTTTTGATGCCCTGCTGCACCCCTCACAGTAGGCGGCGAGATGGCGCATTGGTTAAAAGCTCATAGTATGGAATTGTATTATGCGAGTTCAAATCCTAATCAAAACCATTGTATCTACCTTTAGCTGCCTCGGGCAGATGGAGCTTGTTAACTTGGGAGAGTACTTTATCTAGGTGAAGGCCAACACTGATTTCAAAAGCCCTCAAAAAAGGCCCTCCATTTTGGGGGTTGAGCATCGTAAAATAAGTATCCTACAGAAACAGCAAAAAAACAATTGCTGCCCAACGCATCACTGGGTGTAAAAGGTTTAGCTCCTACTGTATATGTGCTACTACTACTTTGCATTCCATCAGTCTTGACTATGATTATTCGGAAGCTTGGTGCTTTATCCCTCGGTGTTGGTGTAGTCCTCTTTTGGTGTGAAACAGTACATGTAATGATTTATTGACAGTATTCTTGAAATACTGTTTGATAATAATTGACATGGAATTGAAAAGTTATCTTGAACTTGCCTGGAATGCTGCTTGGTGGTTGCAAGCACTTTTGGTAGCAAAACCATGTTAGGAGATTTTCTTATTTAAATTGAAATTTCTCCTTCAAATGTTGTATCTAATTGTTGTACTTGAAAAAAAAAAAAGAATTATTCAAGTTCGAATTCATCTATTCTAAATAAAATTCATTACATTAAAGTAATGTATTATTTGATTAGAAAAATTCTAACTTATTTGTTTTTTGCTCTTTTGTCTATTGTATCATTTTCATGTTCTATTACAGGATGTAGATTATGAAATACTCTTTCAATTCTGTACAAAAAATTTTTTTTTTATTATTCATTTTTGGGAGAATTAAACTATTTGACAGTTGCTGCCTGAATTTTGTAAAACTAACCTTGAGAAAATACTGGATATAAACCATGTATTATTATTATTATTATCATTAAAATAGAATTGTAAAATGCTGTCTTTTAAGCATTTGATAATAACCCAATTATTATTATTGTTGTCTTTTTGTATAATTCAAAGCTCATAAAAGTATTAATTTAACAGAATGGTAACTTATTTTGTTTTATTTTAGCCACTAGGAGGTCCTCGGACTTTGTCTGCGTCGATTTGCAGGGCCACCATGGTGCCAAGCAGAGACCACACATCCCTTGTTTCTACACAGCCTGTTAGGTAAGGGTTAGATGTCCTCTATTTTTAAAGTTGAGAGAGGGGCATATCTTTTTTATTCTTCTGGTCTTCAGCTGGAAACAAGAGATGATTGAACATGAAGACAAACACTATGAAATATTCACCTTATTTATTTTGTAATGTTAGCTAAGCTGAAAAGAACAGTAACATTGACATTTTCTGTGCTTACTTTTCTTTTTTCTAAAGGAAATGTTTATCATTTGTACAATTGGTATAAACAAACAGGTTTTGGTGCTGTAAGCAACTTTAAACATCTGTTCTATAATGATCAATGGCATCAGATTTGATACATAACTAGATTTACAAATAGTTTTATAGTCTTTGAGAGGCTGTTCAAAGAATAAGGATTCAACAATGAACATTTTTGAAAAAGTAAATGTGCAGTGTACAGAGATATATTCACTTATATTCAAAAGTTTGTGGAACCGTGACAAGAATTCTTTGATTTAAAGCCGGCTGAATTGTACTTTTACCAGATCTGAAATGTTGCAAATTGATGGCAGAAAAGTCTTGGAAAATGATGGTCTTTATTATGAGGAATGTGTTTTGTTGTTACTTGGCAGGTAAAATTTCAAAATGTTTACAAATTTTTGGGAAAACCTATTATATATATATATATATATATATATATATATATAACAATCTGTGAGCAGAACTGTGTCATAAACTAAAGCT
>JAUZSX010314852.1:0-12030 GCA_034780655.1 Idiosepius hallami | reverse complement strand
AAAGTCTTCAAGGGGGGCCCAGGGCTAGGGGTCAAAGTTGGGCCGAAAATTTGGCCCTTTGAAATCGAAAAAACGGGCGGCCGAGCGAAGCCGGGCTAAATTTCTAATGAATACTGAATCTCTGTAAGGAAAAAAATTGGCCTTGCAAAACGCATTTTGAATAGCCATTATTTCTGCAATAACCTACTATTTAGGCCTTTTTATTCCGAGCATTAGTTTTGGGCCATCTAGCAAGGCTTTACCCCCGCGCATCTTGTAAACAATTTAAAATATATAATTGCTTTTGCTATAACTGTTTTTGCTATTAAATGCATTCAAAGAACGGGTTAGAATCCTTTATAAAGATACAAATATTTTTTGTTAGGGTTCCATAGTGGTATTAGTTATATTTATTGTTGTGGGCGAAGCACACCTTAGAATGAACTCTTCCAATCACTATAAATATGATCTCTCTCGTCACCGGGAGAGAGAGAGAGAGAGAGAGGGGATTTCAGAATAGCTGCCAGGAGCCGCTATGCTGCCAGGCCGTATGCCACTATTTATGTATCTTTTTTTAATATATTTGTTAACTCTTAATACTGTCGACTTGTTTCTTATATTTAATAACAACACTGTATACTCTACGCACTCGACGACAACAGGTGGCGACCATAACAACTGGCGACAAGGATGAGATTCGAACTCACAATTACAACATTCATTTTATTTCATTCGTTTCTTTATTACTATTAATAACACTTAAAGTTGTTTTGGTGCTTCTTTTGTTCTTATTTTAATATGTTCTTTTTTTTTTTATTCCAACAAGGTTTTTTATAAGAAAACTGCTGTAAGTTTCTTAAAAGCAAAAATGGTTTCAGTAAACTGCAGTTATGTTGAACCCCAGTTGCCCACCAAATTATCCCTACACTCAGTTTTGTTTAATGCAAATTTCTATAAAATGCATTAATCAAATCTGCTCAGTCTTTTCTGATGCAATTTTCTAAGAAATACATTAATCATCATCGTATCGTATCGCACCGTCAGGTGCGTAGTGTAACAATTGGTTTCCATTATAGGAGTAGCAGGGGCACTGCGTACGGGTTTGTTACTTGCCCTAAATACATTAATGAAAAATCTTGCCAAAGCCTTTTTGTGTAATAAGGCTAAATAAAATACATTAATGAAAAATCTTCACGCTTTTTAAATGCAAATTTCTATGAAATTTAACCATGAAATATATTCAATCATCTTAATAAGGTCAAGTCGCGTTGGAGACACCGGTTCCCATGGGATCACCAAAGTTAAGCAACGTCGAACTTGGTCAGTGGTTAGATGGGTGACCATTTAAGAATACCAGGTAATGTACTGTACCAGGGCAAGTAACCAACCTGCACGTGGTGCCCCTGCTACTCTTTTCGGGGAAACCAATTGTTACATCACGCACATCACTTTGCGATATGATATAAATGAATGAGTCTTTTCAAATGCAAATATCTACGAAATGGAACTTGTTTAAAAATCATAGGTAAACAGTAACTTTTTAGACGCATTATATAAAATGTAAACTAAAAAAAGAGCTCGGGCTCTGGAATCGTATTACGCAAGTTCAAATCCCAGTCAAAACCATTACTTTCACGTTAGCTTACTCGGGCAGATGGAGCTCAAGAGAGCAACTCATATAGGTGAAGGGTAACACTGAATTTTAAAAAAGCCCAGATATATAGACCAAGTAAAAATGGCCTTGTGTCAAACTTGGTTTGGTGCTCGTCGAAATAAACATGATATAAAATGTAAACTAGGGACCAATATCTACACAATGTTATAATCCTTCTAAATCGAAATAAAGTATTATACCACGTCTCTGATATATATGATATTTACTTGGTGAGCACCCCCAAGTTTGGCACAAGGCCACTTTTACGTGCTCTTACCCGGGCTTTATATATTCGGTGTTACCCTTCACCTAGATGAACTGCTCTCCCGAGCTAACGAGCCCCATCTGCCCGTCTATAATGAATATACGTGAATATAATGTTGAGGAATAAGAAATTCACGAATAATACTTGGTTTTTAATAGAAAAGTGAAACTAACAGAACGGTTGAGATTAGAACTTGCGCATTGTGATTACAAAGATCAAACTCTTTCCTTCTTTTTCGTGATGTGCTTCACAGTAACTTTGGACAAAGTTTGAAAAATCTGAATTGTTTGAAGTTATTTTAATTTTTTTTTCTTCGTGCATCATTCCAGGATCGGTCAGTTCAGTCAGTTGTTTGATATAACAAGAACAAGATCCTGGCAGACAGGATATAAGTTCACGTTTCTTACCTGTCATCGGAGACAATAAGACTGAAACATGACTTCCTACAAGTTTGACGACGCATATCGATGCTTCGTTTTTGTTCTATCCAGACTCAAATCAAACAATCATTATACTCGCCTGTCTATCAGTGTCATTCTCTATATATCTTTGTTCTTATCAATCTATAAGCGATATTGCCCGGCCTTGCTCAGGGGGGGGCGGGGCGGGCATTTGACCCCGACAGAAAACTAAATCAATTTTTTTCCACGAGTCTGTAAGGCGCACATTATATTTACTTGGTCGAGCACCAACCAAAGTTAGGCAAAATGCCATTTGTACGTGCTCATTATATCCCTGGGCTTTTTTGCGTTCAGTGTTACCCTTCACCTAAATGAGTTACTTTCCCGAGTTAACGAGCTCAATCTACCTGATGCAACTTAAAGCAAATACAATGGATTTGAACTTGTGTAATACGATTCCAGAGCTTTGACTAATGTTTCACTCTCGCTGCCCGTAAAGCCAGTATATAAAATTCTAAATCTCTAAACCTAAAATTTATTTAACTAGTTTAGGGATTTGTAAGAATATAACTCTTAAACAATATTTTCGACGGTAAATCGTCAGTGTGTTTGACGGTAGACCATCAGAGCGTTAAAATTTTGTTTAAAATTTACCATTTCTTTTCGAGGCTGATTTTTTTCAATTTTGATACTTATTAGGGAAACTCAAAAAAAATCATCCATGTAAGAACACGCCCAGCTACATAAAGTACAACTGTGGGAATTTTCAAGAAAATCGGCCAAGCTGTTTATGAATGCTTAGTGAACAAACACACACAGAGACAGACATACCTAGACAGATACACTCACAGACACACAAATTTCAGTTAATACATAAAATAAGATATATTTATTTATATATCTATCTTTTCAAAATATCCATCAATCTACTTACGTATAAAGTTCACTGATCCATTTAACTTTCAATCGATTTTGGTGTCACTTTCTGTAAAAAAAACAGAAATAATAATCATTATGCTTATGTTATTATTTTTTTGTTTCTTTTCTATGTATCATGTCACGCACTGAAGACATTTGATTATTTTTTTATTTTTAGTCCATACAAATATCAATTGTATTTATATCCAGATTTTATTCTTTAATATGAATTTACTGTTTTTTATTATCAATATTTTACAAATATTTTTCTATTCATTTTTTTAATCTTTGGATCCTGGCTTAGCAAAATTACTAACAAGTCAATCAGAGCCGTTCTAGTTGAAGACCAACTTAAAGCCGAAATAGTTTGATTTTTTCTCTTTACATTACCAGGGCTGATAAACCGACCCTTTAGGTTCTAAAGGGTTAACAACCTGGTAAATGCTAGAAATATATTAAAAGATATCATTACAACTGAAAGCAATTTTTTAAATTTCAAAAGTAGAAATTATTTATATTTTGAAGGTTAGATTCATGTATAAAAAATGCGCAATCGACCATAGAAATCATATTTACTTGGTGAGCACCAACCCACGTTTGGCACAAGGCCATTTCTACGTGATCTTACTCAGGCTTTTTGCATTTGGGGTTAACCTTCACCAAGATGCGATGCCCACCCAAGTTAACGAGCCCCATCTGCTCGCAGCAGATAAATTTGAATACAATGGTTTTGACTGGGATTTGAATTGGCGTACTACGATTCCAGAGCCCAAGCTTTTAATAATGCTCCAACTTCGCTGCCCTAAATCGGTCATAAATATAGATAAATCGAAAAAAGTTGTTATATTTACTGAATCTATCTTTCCTACATATTTTAAAAGAAGTACAATGGGTTGATTGTTATTTGCGCTGCAGGCTGACGACCTTCGTCTAATCTTTCTGAATGTAGAAAGTTATTTGTACTTTAAATAGCCTTCTTTTATGATTACTTACACATTGAATATTTTTATTCTTTTATCAAAATTGATTTCCAATTATAAATAAAATTGGTCAGATTTTATTTTCTTGTGGTTTTTATCAATAATTTATGATTGATTATTTTCTTATTCAATCTTCCTTAATAACTTTTTTCTCGTTTTTGAAGTTGCCTTTTGTTCACTTTTTGCATTGCTTTATTTTTGCATTATTTTTAATGTTTTTAATTTTCTCGAATTTATTTGCATTGTTGTTACATTCTGTTTTCTTGTTTTCTTTTTCCGAACAATTTCCTTTTTGAGGAGAAAAAGCTTGTTTTTTTTTTTGTTTTTTTTTTTGCTTTACTATTCCTGTTTATCTTTTTGTTGGGCAAATTTCCCTGAACTTATGTTTCCTTATTTTAATAAAAATGAATCGTTGGTTCGTGTGCCTAAATATCTTGGATGGAATTTTACAAATTAAATTATGAAAATTTTTCTTCTTTTCCTTATAATTATATTTTAAAAATGGATTTATGTTTCCGAATTTTAGAAATTAAGTTCGATAATCATCATTGAATTATAATGATATTTGTTGAATTTTTTACTTAAAACCTTTAGACCCTAAAGGACCGAAATATCGGCCTTGATGACCTAAGGCAAAAAAAGACACTCTGATATTTCGGCTCCAATATAATCCTCTATTAGAACGACTCTGTGTGGCTATTTTGGTAATTCAGGATCCAAAAGTTTAATATAAAGAACGTTTTAGAATAAATACACGCCAACCTGTTTTAATTTCACTTAACGTTACTTAAAGGTCATAAAAAATTTCCATGTGAGTTCTGGAACTTTCACAGAACTGAAAATAGAAGATTTTATATAATCGAATTTTGGGTTATTTTCCCATTTTGATTGGGACCATAAAGATCTTTAGTGGAAAACTAATCTCATGTCAGATGGAAAAATTGAATATGCTTACTTTGGAAAGTTATTTCTTCTTGGCCTCCCATAGTTGAGAGAAGCCACGATTCTTGATTCTTTTCGTGAAGACAAAATATGGAACATGAAGACACAGAGAATAAAGTTCATTAAGAGATGTTCATACCGCGAGACATTTCGTCTTCTCTCTGTTCATAACTAACCGCCCCTTGCTTATATTTGTTTGTTTGTTGGTGTTTAACGGCATATCAACCTATTTAGGTCATTTTAATGCCGATATATGTTGGATATCTGTTGTAGCCGAGTTGTGGTCTTGAGTATTTCATACAGTGTAGTTAAATAGAAATAGACAAGGCATTAGGCAAGGCATTAGTAAGATTTAACTAAAGTGTATTAACAACAAGATACATAAAATGGTTGCACACAACCTGGAGCATAGTGGGTCTTGCTGCTCCAAAAACCTCTCTCTGATTGGTTGGTGAGAGGGCTCACTTTTATAGGAAGGGGTAGAGTTCATTTTAAGGTGTGTTTCACCCACAACAGTATCAGAAATTATTATTCCTATAAATCTCTGGATTCCGATGTAAAAATTTATAAATAGCAAAAAAGGTGATACGTATTTATGAAATGACCAATCAGAGATATTCAATTAGAAGAACACTGAGAGCCGTCCCTGTTTTTTTGTTTTGTTTTTTTTTTCTTGGTCACCAAGGTCAATATATTGACCTTTGATTGTCTAAAAGATAAAAAAATAAAACCAAACAAGAAAAGGCAACATCAAAAATAGTTTGTTTGTGTGTGCGTATGTATGTATGTGTGTGTGTGTCAGTGTGTGTGTGTGTGTCAGTGTGTGTGTATGTCAGTGTGTGTGTGTGTCAGTGTGTGTGTGTGTGTGTGTGTGTGTGTGTATGTGTGTGTGTGTGTGCCCGTCCCCACACTAGTAAATATTACCCACACTTATAGTCGAATCATTCTATGTGTAGAAGTTCAGAGGTCAAAATTATGGCTGACTTCTTCAAAGTGCGTTTCATGATTGCTTTTAGGTTTTGGCTCTTCACAAATAATTCACTTTCCTTTTCTTTGCTTTTCTTTCGTTTGTTTTTTATCATTTATTTTTTTTTTGTTCTTCTTCTTTTAGTCGTTTAAGTCAAAGAGGAAATAACATTTATTTCTTAACATCACTATTTATGTTTATCTCCTTTTGGGCTTATTTTTTTCCTTTTCCTCCTTAACAAGCTGAGTTCTATTTCTATCCCTATTTGAAAGAAGAAGAAAAAAAATTGGTCAAAGTTTAAATAACTTGAAAGTCTATTTATATTTTTCAAAAAAAGGGGGAATGATTCATTTTCATTATTTTCAGGAGTTGGGGAGGCTTGCCTTGTTTGATTCTTTGATTTCAGTTTAACTTTTACTTTTCATTATTCTAGAAGAGATATTAGATTACAAAATCACATCAATCATTTCGGAATCCTATGTCAAAAATTTTTTTTTTCTTCAAAATAAATTTCCTTATGGTTTGGTCCGGAAACTAATTTACAATCACATTCAGAATCGAGGTTCAAATTTTTGGCACCTGAAAAAGTGTTTTTGTCTGTCAAAAGCAACAAAGAATAATGAGGTTTTTTTAAACAAATCAATCAAAGTTTGTTTTTTTAATATTATAAAAAAATAACTTTATTTTTAACGCTTAAGAAATTATTATAAGATATAAACAATGTTTAGCCTATAAAAAAGCTTAAAAGTTGCTTTCTGAATTCAGTGTTTGGAATTTCCACTGCAGAACCATTTTACTTCACACCTGCTCTTTTATATGTTTTTTGTGTGCATTGGTTGTTTTTCTTAATTCTTTTTGGGTTTATCATTGTTCTGATACCTTAAAAAACCTTTAAAACCTGACTTTGTAAAATTTTCAAGTTGTCACTCAGAGCCGTTCTATTCGAAGAGAGCCAAAATTTAGAAATGCCTTTTTTTGCGTGAAGTCACCAGGACCGATATATCGACCATTTAGGATTCAAAGGTTTATTGAATATTTGCTTGATAACTCAAACTCTCCAGGAAATTTCTACCTAGGGAAATGGCCATGTGGTCAAAAATGTGTTTTTAGAAACTATTGTTTCAAGGGTCCTAATTTAATATGTGTGTGTGTGTTTTTTTTATTTGATTAGAATAATAAAACCTTTAAACTAATGGCTAAGTTAAAACAGTAAGTTAAAACATTAAACAATATTTATTTTTTTTAAGAACTACAGACAAGAAGCGATTTGAGCCCCTGGTTTGAAAATAGGATTTTAGTCCCGAAATATTATCAAATATAATTTTAAAAAATGCATTATACAGCCTTATAAACTTTGCTATTTTTTTTAATTTATTATTACTTGCTCTGGGGGTAAGTCAAAACGCCCATTTGCCAATAGGTCCAATTTGCCACATTGCCCATTCCAATTTCGCCTTTCGAGAAGATTATCCAATTTTTTGACGTCCACAGAAAAATCCAAAAAACGTCCAAAAAAATATTGCTACCAAAAAAATCAAATTGCTTAACCCTTCTGAAAAACGAAATATTCACCTATTGAAAAATTGAGCATTATTTGTAATGGGCGAAATTAAAATGGGTCTTATGGTACATTGGACCTTTTTGCAAATGGACAATTTAACCTGAAACTCTTGCTCTCAATCATTTAGTCCATAAGCCGATCGTATGATTCATGGTCGACTTGAAAAAATTTTGTCCTAGACTATAAATAGATTTTACGAAGATAAACTAATTAAGAGCATAAAATTAATTAATACGACAGTCTCTTCAAAAGTAACGCCTCCTATTTTAAAGTTGAACGGCTACTTAGATTGGATTGGTAACATTATAACGAGTACAATGAGTGGCTTTTTGTGCTCCAAGATTTATAGATTTGAACGATGAACAGAGCGGTCAACTTTTACGTCCGGAGTTTGCTTTGTTACTCACGTCTCTGTTACCGTATTGAAATCGATGAACCCATCTCTTAACGGTACTGACATCAACTACATTGCTTTTAAACGTGTTCAAGGCTCTGAAGAAAGTTGATCAGCCCAATTTTCTGGATGGAGGATTTAAATGGTACATCTCTGTTTCTGATGTCGGGGCATGACCTTTCTTAGAAGTTCATACCATTAATATCAGCAAAAGGGGGATGAAACTTCCAGGTTATGAATGTATACGTTTAGTCATAATAATAATGATCCTTTCGACTGAAAGAAAATCCGGGGTGGAGTTCATAAGGTTCATAAACTATACTCAGCTCATTCCGGTAACTCCTGCTGCCAACCTGGTGCCAAACATATTTCTCCGTTTTCCACTGGATTTTTACCGGCAAGGCAAGAAATTGGCAGAATCAGAGACCCAAAAAAACTTTGCCCAGACCTTGCGCTCTGGAGAGGCCACTTCACTGGGGTTGTTCCAGCAGCAGAATTAATACGGGCAAGGCCGAGAGGGTCGTACTGAGAAATGGGCAGAATCAGAGACACACAAAAAACTTTGCCCAGGCCTTGCGCCCTGGAGAAGCCACTTCCCTGCCGCTGTTCTTGAGGCAGAATTAACACGTGGCGCATTCATCCATCGTCTCTAGAGACGTACAGATTCCATACATCCATTTGAGTGATATAAAAATTCAAGAAGAATTACATTTGGAACGACATTTGTAGAAAAAGCACATATTTTAGGTGAAGTTTCTGTTTATTGTAAAAAAAACTTGTCTATTTGTACGACGCCTTTTTTTTCTTTTTGAGTTTTTTTTTTTTTTTTACTTTTTCATGTGAGTTTTGTTCCAAAACACGATTTGAAAGTTGATTTTTTTTGTTAATCGTTTCGTTTTGTTTTAATTCTTTTTTATTTTTATTTTTTTCATTTTTTTTTTTTTTTACTTTCTTTTTTTTTTTGGTCTTTTTAATTTTTTAGTGAAATTCTGAAGTGTTTTCATACGTGTACAATCTTGTATTTCTCAAATTTTAATGTAATGTGCACCATATTCTTGTGCATTAACCAATAAGAAAATAATTTGGAGCTATAACAAACGATTTTCTATTGATTGTTACAATAAAAACGTATAGAAATTTGACATCTCTTTCTCTTCAACAACAAATATGTATATAAACATAGATATATACTAGCAATGTTTAGACATAATATCAATGATCGAACGAAATAAAAATTTAAGAAGCATTACTTTTGGAACAACTTTTGTAGAAACAAAACATATTTTAGTACATGAAGTCTGTTCATTTTAAGAGTTTTTGCCACCTTGGCCCAAGCACGGTTAAGTGTCACTCACTCCCTATGAGGAAGATCCGAGCCAGCCGGTAACTCCTCCGCGGTCTTGGTCAGAGCATTATTGTCCAGGTCCTTGATTGACTCATTCCATCGTCGCGAACGAAAGGAGACTACCGAAGAGTGCCCCAGCCTTGCGACTGAGATGAAGCTCTAGGAGGGGCTTCGTTCAGCACGCAGTTTGCCCATTTGGTGCTGCCGAGCAGACAATCGCTCATTTGCTCACCGACTGCCCACTTAGCGTGCCTTGCCCTGATGTGGACTTGAGGAATGCCACCATCGCCGCCTGTCGCTTCCTCTCTAAATGGAGCGGCACGATATGAAGATGAGGATGATGCTTATTGAAAAAAAAACTTATCTACTTAAACAAACACCTTTTTTGAGGGTTTTTACTTTTTGTGTAAAGTTTATTCTGCGTCACAGTTTGAATGTTGTTTTTTTTTGGGGGGGAGGGATGTTTCTTTTTTCATTTTTTTATGTTGTTGTCTTTTGTTTTTGGGTTTTTTGTTTTTTTTGTTTTTTGGGTTGTGAAGTATTTTCATTCGTGCAAAATCTTGTATATCTTACATTTTAATATAGTCATCATCTGATTCTAGAGCGTTAACAATATGAAAATAATTTGAAGCTCAACAATTCAATGATAGACGTTTTTATGACAGACGGATTTAATACAATAAAAACGTCTGAGAATTGATATCTCTCCCTTCTCCTTCCCTACACGACGACAATTATCGAAGGTAAAACGATGACTACCCAGTAGAAAGGAAAAATAAATTATCCCCTGAAGATAGTGATAAAAATACTTCCCAAAATTCTTTGACTGGTCTCTTTCATCCAAACACAGAAGACACCATTAGACCAAATTTCATAGAAGAAAAAGGAAATAAATACAATTTAACCATTCCCTGAAAACTTAGAAAACAAAACGTATTCACAATTTATTCTCAGCTAAAACATTGTGATTTGATTTTATCTTAATAGCTAAGAGATAAAAGCACTTCCGGGTTAAATAAGAGTGAAAAAAAAAACTAGATTTAAAAAAGAAATATTTAATCAAAATCTTCGTAAATCATCACTAACATCTTGTCTCGAAATTTTTGCTACCTTTTAACATTTTAACATTTATTGAAGTTAGTCAAACTAGAGACACTCATTTTAGTCCCTGACTTTTGGCATAACGTTTGGAACCACGAATAAAGTTTTCTCTTGATAATCTGTTCATAATGCCACATCCCTGTCTACTGCTTTACCAAAGACGATGGATTGCGAAAAGAATTTTAATAAAACAGAGAAAATGGAAGTCTAATTGTCCATGTGGATAGGCAGTCAGACTTAGGAACCATAATACGGTCTGTTTGCATTTATAATTGGACTAATTCCCGAAGGAAAGATATGAATATGAATAGAGCAATAGCCAAAGAAATTGGTAGATATTGATTGTATATCATATTTACTTGGTGTGCAACAATCCAAGTTTGGCACAAGGACATTTTTACGTGCTCTTACCCGGGCTTTTTACATTCGGTGTTACCCTTCATCTAGATGAGCTGATCTCCCGAGCTAACGAGCCCCATCTGCCCGAAGCAGCTAAAGGTGAATGTAATGGTTTTCACTGGGATTTGAACTCGCGTAATACGATTTCATAGCCCGGGCTTTTACCAATGCTCCACCGTCGCTGCCCATTGATGAAATTGATTGTATATATTGACTAAATTATCTTCAGTCTGTTCTCGGATTTGATTTACCCTCTCAATTTAATGGAATCTGCTAACCTCTGCGAGCATACCACAAACAAAATCTCAGTTGACAAAAATAACTCTTAACTTTTTCCAGATCAAGAAATAATATAAAATACGATTACTCGCTTGTAATTCATAGAGAAAAGAAGTATTGATAATACTTTTTTTATTACAATTGTCCATTTTTATTTGTTGAATATAATTATTTTATGTGTTTGTATGGGAGAATAGAAAGCGAACACAATTTTCTATCAATCAACAATAAGTGCAGAATAATCTTCGTTTGTTTAAGACAATCCTTTTTCAAATAAAGTTCCAGATTTATTTTTAGTTTTCACACATAAACAATAGAAATATTAAAACTAAAAATATTTTTAGAAGAAAATAATAAATTATTATCCACACTATTCATCCAACTTTATCAGGATTGAATCTAAACTTAAATACAAATAAAACTTTCGTCTGTGTGTCTGTCTGTGTATAACTGCGTTCCTTATGAATAGCTTGGCCGTTTTCTTGATAATTAGAACAGTTGTACTTTATGAGTCGAAAGCCCAGGAATGCTCCACTGCCTTGTGGCCCTTGTTATGGCGAAAATGCTAAGAGATGGGAACTCTAACTTTAAATCCTACTGCTGCCTTCGGAAAAAAAAACTAGCTTGCGCAGGGCTAATCATCCTATAATGGCTAATACTAAATACGGTTAGAAATCGACTCAAGAAATCGACTCTACGCTCACTAATCAAGAGAACTGAATAAATAATAGATAGACCTAGTTTAATTTATTTCTTATAATTTGCATGTTAATATATGATATTTACTTGGTGAGCAACCCCAAGTTTGGCACAAGGCCATTTTTACGTGCTCTTACCCGGGCTTT
>JAUZSX010314833.1:0-12031 GCA_034780655.1 Idiosepius hallami | reverse complement strand
TTCTTTTCTTTTTTCTTCTTCTCCTTCTTTTTTCTTTTTTCTTCTTCTTCTTCTTCTTCTTCTTCTTCTTCTTCTATTATAAAAACTTGCTGTTCTAGTTTTTCTCCTGCCACTGAATTTATTTGACCTCCATCTTTTTCCAACTCTTTTCCCTCTTCTCCCTTCCATATCTCTCTATCTCTTTCTCTCTCTCCCTCTCTCTCTCTCTCTTCTTATCTCTTTTTTCTTCCCCTCTACCTTTCCATCTTCTTCCTCACCCCACCCTCTTACACCGAATATGAAAATTACATTCCTTGATTACGACGGAATTATTGAAGGTCTTCAGCAATTCTCGCATCAAAATAGAACAAAAACTTCGATTTCTTTTTTCTTTATTCCATTATTCAAAAATGACAAGACGCCATGTTTGTTTCCCCCTTTCCCGCCATTTCTTATACGGTTACTAAATGAGTTATTGGAAAACATGCATTACTAAACAAACAAAACAGAGCCGGGATTATTTAATATACCTTCATCTCTCGTCAATTTAATATTCAAGAAAAATAGACTTTTAATAAAACGAAATTAAGAGGTTATTTTATTAAAGGCAAAAACGAACATCCAATATTTTCAATAAATAAACCTCTCTCTAGGTATTAACTTTTATTATTCGACTTTTGTCCTCATCTTAGTGGGTATTTTTGAAGTTACTACACTACGTTTCGGCCTAGTCACCCTCAGACCGTCTTCAGGTGTTTCTTAGCCGTAATCCCAGATAGGGATGCTGGATCTCTCGTCACCGAATCCTCAGTGGATTTACTTGGTCACAAAAACGTGGTTCTATAGACAACAACTATGGAAGGCAGTGATTACTGAGGATTCGTTGACGAGAGATACATCATTTCTATCTGGTGTTACGGTTAAGAAACACCTGAAGACGGCCTGGGGGTGACTAGGCCGAAACGTAGTGTAGTAAAATCAAAAATACCCACTATGATGAGGACAAAAGTCCGAATAATAAAAGTTAATATCTAAATTACGATGCCTCATCTCAAAAATAAAAATAAGAAACTATAATAAACCTCTCGCATCTCATACGCTGTACGATCAAGTCGCGTCGGAGACGCCGGTTCCCGTTAGATCACCAAAGTTAAGCAACGTAGAGCCTAGTCACTAGATAGATTGGTGACCATTTAGGAATACTGTTCTAAGGCAAGTAATTAATATGCATGCCGTGCCCCTGCTACTCCTATCGAGGAAACCAATTGTTACACCACGCACGTCAGTGGTTAGATGGGTGATCATTTAAGAATACAAGGTACTGTTCTATCTCTCTCTCTATCTATCTATCTTTCTCTCTCTCTTTCACTCTATTTATTTCTTTCTTTCTCTCTCTCTCTCTTTTTTACTCAATTTATTTCTCTCTCTCTCTTTCTCTAACTATTTCTGCCTCACTCTCTCTATCTCTCTCTTTTTCCCTCTCACCCTCTCCTCCTCTCTTGAAACCCTAACCTTTAGATAATTTTCCCTGAGAACCCTAAAAACTAATTGCCTTTCTCGGTTCCTCAAAGGGACACTCGTTGTCGAGTATGACTGTCCTCCGTCTTGGATCTGTGGACCCTTTCGAGGAAGACGCCTGTGCGTGATGTCTTTTAACGTGGGGAGACTGATGCACAAGCAGTCACCAAACGGCCCCTTGGCAGAGGTTGGCTTTGTTCCAATGGCACGGAGAGAACTATGACGACTGGAGGCTATCCTCTGTTGCAGCCTTCATCCGACTTCAGTGCCGTTGTGTCACTGTTGACATCATCTGCCACATCCGCCGTTGAGGTCTTTCGCTATTTAACCCATAGCTGGAGGGAGATTGGGCTTCATACCTTTCCCAAGAGCATTAGTCGACATGTTAACGTAGACGGAACAACTTGGATTCGAACCCGCGTAGCACGGTTCCAAAGTCCGATATTCTATCCACTGAGCTCCGTCGACTGCCGACGACTAAAGTCCTAAAAATACACATAGAGGCCTCGTCTGAAGGATTCCGAAAAAGGCAGGACTGCTTTAATTTGTTTTCACATGCGCTGTTTGAGCAGATGAGTGACGAGTGCTGGCAATAAGACAAGTCTAGACTTCATTACTGATCAAAGATTATCAGACACCTTAACTGCATTTGGCTTAAACCGTCATAGATTTTTGGCAACTAAGGGCCCTTACACTCTCAACTGTCTGGCCTTATTAAGGACGTTGTCCATAAGACATCTGTCTGCTCGTTGATGAGACGGAATAAACAATTTGGAAAATAGACAGAGGGAAGGTTCAAAGGTTAGAAAGTGATGCGGTTGGAGGAGTTGTTTAGAAGCGCAATGTTATGATGAGACTGGAACGAGGCTCTGATGGAAATCGGATGGTTCGTCTACATGAGGGTTTCAGTTCGGTCAAGTCACGTTTGGGAGAACGGTTCCCGTCAGATCACCGAAGATAGAGAAAGAGAGAGAGAGAGAGAAAGAGAGGGATAGACAGAGAGAGAGAGAGAGAGAGAGAGGGAGCCATTGAAAGAAAGACAAAAAGAGAGAAATAGAAAAAGACAAAGAGATAGAGAAAGGGAGAGAGAGAAAGAGAGAGAGAGAGATAGATAAAGATTAAAGAGAGAGAGACAGAATGAGAGAGATAGAGAAAGAGAGAGAGAAAGAGAGAGAAAGATAAGAGAGGGAGAAAAAGAGATAGATATAGAAAGAGAGAGAAAGAGTGAGAAAAAGAGAGAAAGAGAGAGAAAGAGATAGAAAGAGAGAGAGTGAAGAGAGATAAGAAAGAGAGAGAGAGAGAGAAAAAAGAAAGAGAGAGAAAAAGATAGAGAAAGAGAGAGAAAGAGAAAGAGAGAGAAAGATAAAATATTTGAAATATAACTAAGGGCAGCGACGGTGGAGCATTGGTAAAAAGCTCGGGCTGTGAGATCGTGTTACGTGAGTTCAAATCCAAGTCAAAACCCTTAATTTAACTTTAGCAGCCTCGGGCAGATGGGGCTCGTTAGCTCGCGAGAGCAGTTCATCTAGGTGAAGGGTAACACCGAATATATAAAGCCCGGGTAAGAGCACGTAAAAATGGCCTTGTGCCAAACTTGGGGGTGCTCACCAAGTAAATATCATACTTATTTTTAGTAAGAAATATAGCAAGAACGCTTGGTCATTTTTAAAGACAAGGTTTTTTTTATATATATACAAGAGAAATACATGTGAATTAAGAGTCTCTCAACATCTTTTTCTGTGTTACTTCCTCCTGTCTCAGTCACGTAAGAGGGTCTTTATATACATACAATGCTCATTTCATCTATGAAGGGTTAGATTATTCCATAACATCGTTATTCTTTCTCCAAACATGACAAATATAGCAGATAGTTTATGAGTGGAATAAAAAAACCCTTAAAACTCCAAGAAACATGTTAAAGTCCAAGAAACATGTTAAAGTCGAAAACGATTATATTGATTTTGCAAATATGAGTGGGAAGATAAAAATGCCACACTCTCAAGGAATCATCAAATTCTATTATTTTTCAAATTTCAATATTGATTATTTTTACTTTATTGTGAAGTACATTCCAAATCTGTCTGATTTAGCTTCGTTAGAAATGGCACAAAATATTAGAATGAGATTTTATTTCTGTTCGGTGAATTCGCTGATTGATTGATATTTACTTTGAATCTTTCCTGAATCAATGATATGTGAAACAAACAAAAAAGCCTCTGATAAAGACAGAATGAAATAGATTTGGAAAGGCTAAATCTATGACTGGAGATTAAAACCTTACATATTTCAAAGTGATTAATGTCATACATACGTATGAATAAATAACTAGAAAAGATGAAATTTGATAAAATAGCAATGAAAAACAATAAAAATATATGTATTGTTTACTTAGATGTATTTGTTAATCTTTTATATATATATAAAAGCAGAGAGAGAAAAAAAAAAAAGGAAACAGCGAAGTTGAAAAAGACATTGACGGCAGGGTGGGTGAGTGTTTGAGAATGAGGTGATACCCTCGAAATATTACACAATAAAAAATATTAATGCATCATTTATGCCTTTTTAAAAAAAAAACTTATTTATTAATTATTACATGATGCTTCAGAAGAGCTATAATCTATTAATATATATATATATATCAAGACAAAATAAATTAAATTCAATTGAATTTTTTACCTTTAATATACTCTGTAGGATCCCTTCGATTCTTCTGACCTTCCATCTTATGTTGGGGGTCAGGGTTCCAATGAGCTTCACATAAGATGGAAGGTCAGAAGGATCGAAGGGATCCTAGAAGAATATATTGAAGGTAAAAAATTCAATAGAATTTAATGTATTTTGTCTTAATAAATATATATATATATAATATATATATATATAATTAACGCTGATTGGATGATGTATTCTTCGGGTTGTAAAGAGAAAGAAAAACCATCGTATGGCATTACAATACTTTTAACTTAAACTTCAATTCGAAAAAAAATGTGGTTTAAATAAAACCATCCTTGCTGCATTGGATATTATCGAAATAAATAAAGAGTTAAATTGTAATTAGATTTCGGAACAAAATTACAGAATCCAATTTTTGAATAAGGATTGAAATAAATTAATTATATAACTAAGTATTGCTTGATGCAGTGAATATTGTCTAAGTGAATAAAGAGCTGAATTGTTTTGTTCCCCAAAACCTGTCTAATTACAAGCCAAAATTTCAGCATTAAATTTGTGAATTAAGATTAAAATAAACAATTGATTAATGCAACTAAATTTTGCCTTGGAAAATGTAACGAAAAATTTCTTAGGATTTTCTACACAATATTTAATATTTATAAAAGTAAATCTCAGTCCAATTTTATTTAGCTAATTCTTTTTAATCTTCTGACAAGTAGGCCTATAAATAAAATTCTAGGATTTTATTATCCGAAATTTGAAGAACAGGTTGTTGCACCTAATATATAGAATTATGATCCCTAATTTATTATAACGTATTATATTCGATATATATATATATATACTAGACAACCCATGACCCGTTGGGTCAATCAGTGTTGAATGTTATGGAACATAATATCTAATTTACAGAAATAAATACATTTTAAGAACTTTTTTTCCTATTGTCATTTCCACTATATATATATATAAGAAAAATTAAAATTCTTTTTAATGAAACATATCTGAATAATGATATTCTGCCTATGTATACTAAACTTAAATTTGAAAAAATGAATTTAAAATATTGAAAAGAAATTTAAAATTCTTTTTTAAAAAATGACTTTAAAATATTGAAAAGAAATTTAAAATTCTTTTTATAGAAACGTGTCTGAATAATGATAAACTGCTTAAGTATACTAAACCTTTAAAAAAAATAATTAAAAATATTGAAAAAAAAAAAAAATTAAAATTCTTTTTATATAAACGTGTCCTTATAATAATATTCGGCCGAAATTGAAGTAAAAAAATTTTTCTAAAAAATATTGAAAAGAAAAATTAAATTTATTTTTGTGGTTGAAACTATGAAATCAAATTTTAAATCTACGTGCGTTTGTTTTTCTTTCTTCTTGTAGTTTGATGTCATGAAAATAGTGTCATGTAAAAATATCTATCTATCTATCTATCTATCTATCTATCTATCTATCTATCTATCTCTCGGTGTTCGTTGTGGTTTACTGACTTCTCAACGTCCGAAGATTCATCACCCGACTATCCATTAAGTCTATTAATCACTAGTCTTTTGATCACGTGGTTTTTTTATCCTGTGAACAATTCATCACTCCGACATAGATTACTTTCATCACCCCCCCCCAAAAAAAAAAATTACTTTTATTTGTGTAATTATGTTAATTATGTAATTATGTTTTTATTACGTTAAATTTTTAGCCCTTTTGACAATTTTGAGAGATTCAGCCACTTTTTCAAACTTTTTAACAAATAAATTTTGGGGTTATTTTTACGAGAGATTACTAAAATCTATAAAGTGAATATCAGCCACTTTTTCAAACTTTTTAACAAATAAAGATTTAAAAAAATTTCATTTTATTAACTTAATGTAAGCAAACATTACAGGATTTAAATGAAAAATTTCCAAGTGATGAGAAGTCCAAATGTTGAAAAGGCTCAGTGATGAATTGCCAACGTGATGAAAAAAACGCGTGAAGAAAAGTCTAGTGAATAATAGACTGTGAATAAATAATCGGGTGATGAATAGTTGAGAATGAAAAGAATAAATAAAAAAATAAATAAATAAGAAATGAATAAAACGACACAATGCTAGTGTAAGTTGTTTAAGGTGGTCCGTGGCCGTCGCGCAGCCACACACACTCGCTTAAGCTGCATTGCTTCACTGTAGCCCAAGAAGGATGTAACAGGGAGTCTCAACCATTCAGGTTGCATCGGGCTTTGATCCACCAAAACCTGCCTTGTCAACAGACCCTCAGGCGTTGTTGCCCTCCTCTTATTTTAGTTTTATTTCGGGAATTTCCATTTCCAAAGCGCGGACGGACGACGAGCTGAAATGCCTTGCCGCTCAATGCTGAATGGTAAACCCTATGCTGAATAGACCTACGTTTCTGAAATAGACTAGGAAACCCTAATCATAATCTCCCGCGTCATTCCAAGTAAGTCTTACGTAAAAAAAAAACGAGGACTAGCAAAAAAGAAAAGACGTAATTAGGAAATTTACTAAATGATCTTCCTAGAGGACTTAAATATTAACCGTGTGTCGCCTTTTTCGCTGGGTCGTCAAGGGCCAGTAAATCGTCCTTCTAGGATGTAAAAAAAATAAAATTTGGCCTCTTTATTTACTCAGAGACAGGGGCGTCCGTGCTTAAGGCCCCCACAGGCCCTGCAACTGCGGGGGCGTAAGCTCCCTAGGGGCCGCAAGTCTTTTCGGCTTCACATTAACAAGGATTAACTAGAAAATCATTATCTTACTTATGGGTTTTAAATCTGTATGTCTGAATGTCTTTCCTTTTTTTTCTCTCTTTCTATATATATCTGTATGTGTATGTATGTATGTACGTATGTATGTATGTATGTATGTATGTATGTATGTATGTATGTGTGCGTGTGTGTGTGTGTGTGTGTGTGTATATTTTGATCGAAGTCTATAGTATTTTGTAGGGGCGCAAGCAAGTTGCCTTTTTTAGGCGTATTCTGCGAGGAGAGGAGACCGCAAACATGGCTAAGCATGGTATTTGCTCCAGAAAGAGAAGGTATTCTAATCTGGTTTTGTTAAGTTTGTCTCGTGTGTGCTCTCGTGCGTGCATGCATGCTCTCTTTGCAGTGGCAGTGCAGTGCAGTCAGTGCCGTGTCGTCCGTACTGCCGTTGTCGCCGTCCCTCTCCGCTGTGCTTGCAAGTCGCCTTTGCTTCATCACACACAACTCTCCTCCACAGAATGCATGTTTGCGGCCAGGAGGCGACCCCGGCCTCTATCTACAAAGTACAACTTTCTGCAGCAGTGTTATATGTTCAATTTTTAGTATATTTTGGCAAAATAATAAGAGAGAGGGAGAGTGACGGTTTAATAGATATATTTTAAAATACAAGTCCAATGATTTTCTAGTTTATCTTAATAATTAATCAGTTTTTTTTCATTTTTAAGTTCTGCTTCTGCTGCAGTGCTGCATCTGCGAAGTTAAGGAGCCTTTGCGTTTAACAGGGGTTTGTTTAGTATAGGTTTCCATACATTTTTTTGTTAGATCCATATTTTTCGTAGGTTTTTGGGACAGAAACTCAGTTTAGTTTTAGTTTCTGAATTATGCTCACAACACAAACTGGAACCAAACCTAAACCAGAGCGGAAAACGGCACGAAAAACGGGTTTTAAACTGAGATGGAATATTTAAAGTAATTTATTGTGAATTTAAAGTTTATTTCGATTTGTTTCTTCTTTTTCTTCTACTACTACTACTACTTATTATTATTATTATCATTAATACTAAACCCCAAACTGGCCAAAGGAAAAATTAAAGTATCTATTTCATTTTCATAATAAAATGCCCTAAGCAACACAAAAATCAGTGATGGTCTTTCCTAAATGAGGAACATTTTCATTCATCCACACCGGCGTACAAATACTCCGTTTCTAAAGATTAATTCCTTGACAAATTCTGAAATATACAAGCAAAAAAGAAAATAATGGATTAAAGCATTAAATGAAAAATATCAATTTCTAGGACGACGATAAGATAAAAATATTTACAAGAGAGTTAACTTGGAGTGAACAGGAATGATTTTTCAAGTTTTTAAAATTGAATTATCTCCCCTTGACTTTGTATTTTCGGCCATGAAAGACCGAAAATGGCAGAGGGAATTGAGATATAGAGAACGGCTAAACGTGACTGTCTCTCTTTTCTCTTGAATAACTTTCTATATTTCTGTTCTAAATAGCTACATACATTTTAACGTGTGCCTTAAAGGCTTACTAAGCTTTTATTTGCAAACATGATGACCTGTATTTTACGACCTTTGAACACAGCGAAGAAGGAAAGGAGAATTGAAGAAGATAAACCAAATAAGTCAACAACAACTAAAAAAATTACACTCACCAACAATTAACTATGACACAATAATTCGATGCAATTTTACTTAGATTGTTTTTATTTATTTATTTATTGTGCATTAATCTAATTTTCAATTCTTTTTTTTTTAATAGAAAAATAAATATAGTGATATTTTTGGCCCCTATTAAATTTTATGGTATTATTTTAACACCGTCGTTTTTGGAGTAACTTAACTTATTGTAACAAAATAAGGTTAACTAAAAATATCTAGATTAAAACAATAACCCCGCTGTCAACAAGAAAACTAGAATTCACTTAGTAGATATTTTCTTATAAATGTTATTTCATTTCTAAATCGAGAACACGCACGCACGAGTCACGACACCCGGGACGGACACGACACGACAGACAAAACCAAATCATAAAAATGAAGTTGAGTTGCTTGTTTGATGTTTTGTTACTATTTAATGTTTTTAACTCATTCAATACTAACATTTTTTAAAGACGCCAGTAAAAAAAAAAAATAAATAAATAAAATAATCTTATCTAATGTTTTAAAATAAAAAAAACAACAAAACTACAACCCACCCCGGTTTTTTTTTATAATTCAACCCACAATGATATAGAAATATAAGTTAAACATAAAATAATGATAATAATAAAAAAAGCTAGGCAAGTTTATTTTTTGTTATCTTAAGATTTTTTCTTTCTTTTCTTTTTATTATTATTATGCAAGGAAAATAGAGGAAATATAAAAACTTTCATTTCGAATGTGTCCCGGGTGTAAAGGGTGTCGAACTAACTAAAACAGAAAGAGCAGCCGCTGCCGACTAAAATTTTTTTAGTTTTCTTATTGAAAAAAATCATATTAAGGAAAGAAAGCACGTGTTTTTTTCCCTTTTCTTTTTCTGTCTTTCTAAACTTTGATTTTCTCTCTCTCTCTCTTCAATCTGTATGCTCTTTCCTTCTTTTTCGACACCTTTTGACTGCATATAAAAGAATAACAAATTACAACTGTCCAACAAACCAAATACTTGTGCTCACACACTCAGTCAGTCAGCAGCGTCTGTCTGTCTCGTCCGTTTGTGTTTACAAGTTTTGGAGGACACGAGAGGGGACCTCCAGGACAGACAGTAAAGAAAGCAAGAACAAATATCATTCTCTGTCTGTGTCGGCCCATTTTCTTTACTCTCCAGATTCTTAAACAATTTATTTTTAATTTTTTTTAGGCTAGAAATATCCAGCTAAAATCTCTAATATTTTTTCCTTAATATTCGATTACATTTTTTCATCCATTCCGGTTTTTAGGGTTTGATAATAATTTAGTAGTGAGTGAAGTGAAGTAGAGTGAGAGACAGAGAGAGACTCGGGGCTTAAAGAATATATACCACCAAAATGCGATCCCTGAAAACTGTCATACGGCCTACAGCACTGCTGAAACGTCTTAACAAAATCAAGCCAACAAACGCACAATTCCTAACCAATAAAAATCATGAGATTTATTCTACAAGAACTTTTTATGGCACAGATGCTTCCAAAATCGCTTTAGGCTCCCTCGGGTCTGTAAGGGGGACATTCGAAAATGATAAGTGTGATAATAACTCGTCGTCTCGAGTCACCAACAACAACTGTCTTCGAGCGTTTTCTTCTTCATCTTCTTCCCTGAACAAGTCATTCACGGTCCCTGACCAAGCCAGGGTCGTTATTTGCGGTGGAGGGGTCATAGGACTGTCCATCGCTTACCATCTCAGTCACCGTGGCTGGTCAGATGTTGTTGTTCTCGAACAAGGAAAGTAAGTATTATTAACTTTTTAATTTAGAATTTAAAACTTTTTTTTCCTTTCCGGTAAATAAGTTCCCACGCCAAATGCCAAATTGTTGAACTTTTTACACTCACTTTTAAAATGTTGATTTTTATGGGTATTGGGGTCTATTTAGAGTTAGGGTTAGGGTTGAGATTAGGGTTACTCAAAATAAGCAATATGGCAACCATCATTGAAAAGCATTAGGAAAAGTGGACGTGCAAAGTCTTCATACCATGAAAATTATTTGTCAACTATTTGACAATTTTAAATGCCATATTCTTTCTGTGTTTTTTGGTCTATGTTCACACCTGCGGAAGGTTCCGAAAATAAGGCAAAAACATGTCATGTCCACTTGTAAAAGTTGAATGTTCTTGTTCTAATGGCTGTTGTTTTCATTGATTATATTTTAAATATTTTTTTTCTATTTATTTTAGTTAATCAACGTTTTTAGAAATAGCTAACCCTCCGTTAGCTATTAAAATCTTTAGGATTTTTTTTTTGTTGGGAATGTTGGCACTGCTGGAAAAATATATTTTGAAAATTTATCAATAAAAAATTTAAATACTTAGAAACAATTTATAAATTTAAATGGCAACCAGTTAAACATTTAATTTTTACGAGTGGACAAGTTTTTGCGCTATTATCAGTAAATTAACTTCTGAAGGGTGTACAAACCAATACCATTCTTTCTAAATAGACCCGAATACCACTAAAAAGTAACATTTGAAAGATGAGTAGTGTCGAGTAAAAGTTTTAATAAATTGTTGTTTTGAGGACTACATTTACATTTTATTTTTTTTCTTGTATTATTTTTGTTTATTTTATTTGTTTTTTCTTTGAAAGATGCTTCTTGCTTTATTTTTAGCATAAAAAGTTTAACCATATTTAAAAGTGATAATCAACTAAAAGAATAAAAAAAAGGGATGAATTATTTAATGATTGAATTAGATATTCAATGGTCTTTAAAATAATATGATAGATGATCAAATAAAACTCATAAACAAATAGAACCTGAAAAATTTTTTGTTCAAACTACATTTTAAGGGTGGTAATGTCTGACATAAATTAAATAAGTGTGTTCTATCTTATAAATTATAATTAGTCAACCTAAACCCAATTCAATAAAGTCACGAAACCAGTTCAAGGCGTAGCGGAAATATATATTGATTTCATTTAATTAATTTACTATTCACTTTCTCTCCTCTTGTAAAAATTGTACATATATTTTAAGTTAGGGTCTTTTGCACATGGTTTTCCCTTTTATCCTTTATATAAATATCCCCCTTCTATACAGACTTTCTTGATATTGTTTTATGGTGCCATCAATTGAGCCCTGATGAGAGATGGCCAAAAAAAGCAGCTTAAGGCTTGTCTTATCTCACCATATATATATATAGTATAATATATATATAATGATAATATAATATCATGAGGTTTGAAGTAAATATATCCTTCTGCTAGCAGAAGATCTGTTTATTAATACATATAGAGCTAACCTCCAAAGCTGTAAACTGATTTGGAGAAATTGCCCAGTAAAAATTTGTAAACTAATTCTCTTTTGGCGGAGGACAAAAAATATAGGAGAAGAAGAGAGCAAGAAACACACTGTATTTCTAGACTCCAATCAGAGGCGTGGCTAGAGGGGGGCGCCGGGGTACATATGTCCCCGGGCGCCAAGGTACAGGGGTGCCAAAATGAGGCATACAAAATTTTCACAAGGCTAAAAAA
>JAUZSX010314823.1:0-12032 GCA_034780655.1 Idiosepius hallami | reverse complement strand
CACACACACAAACACACACACACACACACACACACACACACACACATATATATATGTGTGTGTGCAGAAAAGCATATTTTATTACTGATATTTTTGGGGCCGAAATTCTAACTTTTCTAAAAGACATAAACTGGGATCTATTTATCTATACATTTTCTCAGTAAATATTTTGATGTAAAAAAAACGAATCCAGATAAAACGAAATGAAAGCTATATTTTTAAAAGTATTTCATATAAGAGGAAATTACAGTTAATATTTTGAATAAGGAAATTAAATATTTTACTTTAAACCAAGACATGTACAAATTTATTCAAATACAATTTCTTTTCTTTTTTTCTTGACAGACTTGCATTTTACACTTTAAAACCCCTGACTTATGTATAAACCAGGGACTTTTTAACTATATAAATTATTTACATAAAAAATTGAATTAAAAAAAAACAACAACCTTAGAAGTCTATTCACAGCCCTTCATGCAAGCACCTTTAAAAAAAACATTAATACAAACAAAACCCTATTTTAAAAAGAATGAATATTTGGCAGATGTTTACCTTAAGCGAACACATAGCGTCTTACCCTTGCACGAGTGGTGGAGGACAGTTTTAGTGATCACACCGTTACAAATTTAAATTGGCTGCACGTGTACGCTTACAGAGGTTTTTTAAATAACATTTTTTTTAAATTCCTTTTATTTAAAAAAAATTAAGTAAAGCTAGGAATCGACTAAAATTTTCGGACTTTTGATAGATATCTTGTGAAGAAAACTGGAGCTTTCTTACATGAATCATTAAATGTACTCGCGAATAGTAATCTTTATATTGTATTTTATCAACATTATTTTAAGTTTCTTTTCTAATGTTTTTCTCCTGCGTTGTTTTAAAATAAAATAGTTATTTAAAGAGTTTATTTAATTAAATTCAGTATTTCTTTATTAATTTTAGTATTGTTGGTTATATTAAGCAACAAAAAAAGAAAAGAGAATGAAACCATCGTATTTACATCTTAATGATAACCTTAGTAATGATCTCAGCAAAAAAAAAAAGCAAAAAAACAAAATGTCCCCCACAAGTCAAACATTTTTCTAAACGCTATCTGTTAGCTTAAAATAATAATTAAAAAAAACTGCCGAACATTTAAAAAAATCACACACACCTTAACCGAGACGATTTAGTCTTGGTTTTATTCGAAACTGCTAAGACATTTTTCATAAACATTGAGGAAAGAAGAGATACGAGGAAAAACATTAAAAAAAACTGTTATTTTAGAAAAAAATGGAATGAATCAAATGTTTCTACTCACATGTACTCTGGGATTAAATCGTGTAATTCATGTTCCTGGCGGTCTATGTTTTTCCTTTCTTTTTTTTTTCATTATTATTGTTATTTTTTTTATTGGTTCTTGTGTTAATATATTGAAATTAATTGTTATTTTAAAAAACCTATTCGCTAACCCTTCTCCTTTCGATGTGACCCCTACCATATTTGGTGATTTTGGTGCGCAGATAAAATACTTCGCAAGTTATTCCTTATTTGTTTTTATTTACAACATTTCAAACCAATGACATAACAATTGCCCAAACTGTAACTCTAACATAAAGGAGTTATTAGAATTAAAAAAAATGGTTTGAGGTTGACGAATAAAGAATACAGTAAAACCTTGTAAGTCATCAAACTTAAGACTGGCGAGGTTAAAGTTAGACTATGTACGAGAGCGCAATATAGAAAAATTTTAATGAGAGTTCGATGGTTACTCAGATAAATATTAATAAAGATTCACTTTATTTATGCGTAACTTTATCATCTTCTTTCTCCTTGTGTATATATAAGATAATAATGTTATACCCTCATTTACTAAACTGCAGAATGTTGAGAGTATTGCCCTGGTATTGCGGTGAAGATTAGCTATTACCTTTTTTATGGCTACACTGTGGGTAAAACAATTAATTATATATGACCAGTTGTAAGTCACAAAACCACCTATTTTCAAAAGTCATGGTTTTTATCAAAGAACTAGGAAGGCGATATTGGTACCATTTAAAATAAGTAAAATTTTGTGTTCCAGAATATATTTTTCTTTATAGTCACCAACATCTTCAATACATTATTGTCTGCAATGAGCAAGGTTATTGGTTTTAGCGCCCAGAGAGGGTTAAGTCTTGGCAACTTTAATTTACTTTCAAGGTTTCCATCTCATACAGAAGCAGCAGGGCCGTGCTTAGTGCCCCCGCAGACCCCGCAATTACAAGGGGGCACAAGCTCCCTAGGAACAACAAGCTCTTTGACTTCACTGATCTTTTGTACTGCGAAAAATTACCAAAATAATTGATTGTTAGGATTTATTAAAAATCATTACCACATTTGAAATATACATCTATAAATCCATCTCCCTTTCTGTCTATCTCTTTCAATAAATATATATTCATATGTATATGTATATATATAGTCGAAGGTTCCAGTATGTTGTGGTGGGATGCAACGTGGCTTTTTTAGGGTAAAGGGACCGCAAGGCGCATTCTGCGTGCAAACCGATAAGTGGCTAAGCCCGGCACTGGAATGCAGTACTTATAAACATTTAACAGAATGTAAAGTTACCTTCGTGGTTTGAATAAAGTTAATTTTGAAATTCTGTCAAGACATCCGATTACAACAAGGTTTTCGAGTTTGATCGCTTGAAGAAGGCCGAGATTTCATCGGAGGAAACGTTGTGAAGGTAAGAATGGTAAAGATGAGCATAATCGTTCAAAAGTAGATGCACAAATTGTTAAGCCTCACCTAAAAGATTGTGAAGGTACAAATGTTAAGGATGAGGACACCAATCAAAAACAAAAACAAAAACGAACAAACAGATATACAGACCATCAAGTTTTATTTCAAAGATCGTGAAGATGAAAAAGGATATTGATGAGGACAGCAACCCGAAAAAAATATGTACAAATGATCAATCCTTATTTCATAAATTATTTAGGTAACAACAATAAAGATAAAGACAACAGTCTGAAAAATATATGTATAAATTATTAATCACATATCACAGGGGTTTTCAAACTGTGGTCCGCGGACCACAGAGGGTCCGCAAGAAGAAGATTAATTCATCACGTGTAATTCAAAGTATAAATTTTCAATGTCTGGATATTTATTTTTACTTATTAATGTTCCTAAATGACAAAAGTTTCTATTACATGTCAACGTTATTTATACAAAAAAATATTTTTTGTACTTTTTTAACAGTGGTGTAGAGTCTACACCAGTACACCACACCACACCGGCACACCACTGTTAAAAAAGTAGTGTAGTATGAACTACAGTGTACTTAAGTATTCAAAGAAAATAAATTAATACTATGTCTAAAGTAAGCTTAAAACCAGTTTTTATTGCGTTAATGCAAAATATGTTATTTTCAGCAAAAATTCATGTATAAATTTCACAAGCGTTTATAAGGGGGTCCTAAGGATAAAACCTGAAATATAAAGGGGTTTGCAAGTCAGAAAGTTTGAAAACCCTTGACATATCATATATCAGAAATAAAAATGGACTGAGTCAGAATTGCATATTGACTTTAGTCTGAACACCCGTTATGACGGACAGTAAATAATGTTGAATTTAACAATTATACTAATAAATGGTCTAATCTATATCTGAGTATTTCTAAAATTTACGATAAAACACCGATTGCAACAAAGTGAAAATATTGGTGGATTCTACTACTTTAATAATAAATGGGTCGATACTTATTTCTCTGTGTATATATTGGTCTTACAACACCTACAGCAAAAAAAAAGTTGAATTGCGGCGCTATTTTATTAACTGAGTCAATCTTTATTTCTCTGGGTATCTCTCTCTTTTACGATACAAAAAACAGGTTGATAAGTTTTATAATTTCCAACACTCCAAGTTCCATCATGTCGGCAGTTTTGAAGTGTATATCTTTAGTGAAATTGAAATGAGTTACATATTTTATCAACATTTTGCAAAATTGAATTGGCATACTTATGAGAATTATATGTGATGAATTTATTTGATACTATTTCATCCCCCCTTATTTTAAAGATTTCATAGCGATGTGTGCTATTTAGAGATATTGAATTAAATTCCATTCTATGAGTAAGAAGAGAGGATGGAGGTCTTTCAGCGTTTTCGTTGAACTTAATTTATGATTTAAACGAAATGAGTCTAAAAATGAAGTGTAAAATTAGTAATAAATCAGAGTTGCCAAATGTCATTTCAAATAGGCGTTTCGTTTTGCTGAATCATTCCAAAGAAATATTTACAAAAAAATAAAACAACATTAAATTCTTAGAAATATCATTATCTCTTTCTATCTCTCTCTCTCTATCTCTCTCTCTCTCTCTCTCTATCTATCTATCTTTATCTCTCTCTTTTCCTTTGCTTGAACTTATACATATATATATATTATTTTAAATAAAAATATGTTATATATACTTGGTGTGCACAAGGCCATTTTTACCCGGGATTTTACATTCGGTGTTACCCTTCACCTAGATGAGAAGTTCTCCCGAGTAAACGAGCCCTATCTGCCCGAGGCAGCTAAAGATGAATGCAATGGTTTTGACATTTTTGAATGGTTTGAAATATAAATATATTTATGCTTGGACATATATATTTATGTCAGTGCGGGAAAGCACTACAGGGACCCTAAGCACAGTCCTGTATTTTAGCCAAATTTTTGTCAGGAATACTTTTAATTTAGATATGAAACTACCTTGACGAAACTATAATCAAGGCTTACAACTTATTTTCATGATATATCAGTTAGATTTTACCGTTTTTTACGATTGATGACGCAACAGGACACTTATAAGAACGGTATGCGAAAAGCATAGGTTTTTGTACTTAGCCGGCTGCAAAAGATAAGAGAGCGGAAGATCTTCGATGCGATCATCAATTGCCTTTCAGTAGGATTCTATAATTCGAGTAGATAACCAATGGCAAATTTATAACCATTACTATGGATAAAATTTTGCATGTCAGCCATTTTTTATTTATTGATAATATTAACATCTGTCCTTTTTCATGTCAAATTGTGCATCACGCATTTCGACACCAGCCACTTCTCTAGCAGCAATTCATAACCGGACAGGCAATAACAGGTATTATCAGTCCGTAATAAACTTGAAGCAAACATTAATCAGTGCCACACCACCGGCATACTTAGATTCTTAGAAACATGCAAAGGCATGTCTTTGGATCGATTGCCCGAATCGATCGATGGTGTTGCTCATATTTGATTGGGTTTCTGTGTGTGTCTCTAAGAGTTATGGCTGCTCGGCATTTAAATTCGACTGTCACGAGAAAGCAATTCATAGTTGAGAAATATTTCTTTAGTTCACACAACGCGTTATTTTATAGAAATAGGCGCACTGCAGCACTGCCGAAACTGGTACAACTTGAATGATTGTAAAACTTGTTAAAACATACCATAAAAAATTTTTTAAGCATCTTGAACATTTTAAGGAAAAATCAGTAAAACAGATTGAGGAATAATTCCAATTCAACAATACTGTCAAATTAGATTGGAAACACTATTTACAGTCTGATTACCAAAGTAAAGCAACATCAAGCCTATTAAGTTCTTAGATTCTGATTGGAGGCATATTGTGTTGAAAACGCAATTTAACGTCAGATCCCTAAAGTTAAGCAACGTTGAGTCTTTTTAGCAATGAGTCTAATTATGTTGGAGTGACTAGTTCCCAAAATTGATATCTCCTATTTCTGTATATCCCTAATCAATTGGTTGCTGCAAGTTATATTGTCGTGATGCCTGAACTAGAAGGTATGAAACTATAAAAGCTACCCCTCTTATGAAAGGGTTAGAAGCCAGATCAGTCACTGATTTGTTCATGCAGAAAAAAATTGAACCGATCAATAATTACTGGAGGCTTGTATACGTTTACGAAGCCTATACAAATGATGACAGCTCAGTCAGAAGATGGACTCGTTGATTTAAAATGACCCCGGAGATTTGAGTGACATTTGCTCAAAAACGAGAAAATTAAACGCCTTATTCATCTATGGCCAAAGTGTATTGATAATGGAGGTGATAGTGTACAAAATGATTTCCGAAGCACAAAAGGGTGCTCGTTTAAATGCTAAAACTCGCTACTCTTCATTTATTAAAAAATGAATTTTAGCTCTCACACTAGCCATACACAGCATTAGCATGTTGTACCTGACTGATGGTTTTAACTAGAGCCAGGAGACTTTTAGACCCACAACAATATATAAGCCATGCAGCCACTGGCCTTACGAATTCAACAGATACTAAAATGTCAGATAAACTTAAATGTTACACTTTTCTCACCAAAACAAAATCTCACTGTAGTGGGCATTCTACATCATCAAATATAAACAAATTCAAATACTTCCATGTTAATGTTCTTCAGGCTATTCCTAAAATTTACTTTTGCAGAAAAAAGTAACTAAAAACAGTAGAGACGCGAAAATCTATGGAACTCTTTGTGTTATTAAATTAAGGAAAGATTTTAAAAACGCTTTGAAAATACTTGACTTTGGAAAATTCAATAATTTCTCCAATCCTCTGCAATTTATGTCTATGTATATAAAAGCATAAGATGTTGGTAAATTAAATTATACAGAGCTAAGATGAAATTATATCTCTTTGAAAAACTAAACTAAACTAAATAAATAAATAAAATAAGTGAATGGTGCCCGCGTTCCTACTCACAAAGAGACATTTCTCCAAATGTATAATCAGACATACATAAAAACAAAGACAAAGTCATTCACACATATAAACATATATAAATATTATTGCATCTAAACCTACATATGAATTAGTGTGCAGCTATTATCTAGAAAATAGAATAAACATTATACTTACAGTTCGACAAGAAAAGAAATAAATCAAATACAACTTTACTCATTAATCGATTAATAAAACAAAATTAATTCGAATTTAAATGTAGCTCTGGAAAGTATGCCTAAATGTAGGTCATACAATTCTTCTTCTGATTTCCATATATAAAATATATGGAAATCATATATATATATATATATGTGTGTGTGTGTGTGTGTGTGTGCGTCTGTGTGTGTACGTGTTTGCATATGTATATACATATAGCTGCTGTATATGTATTTGCTGCCTTAGACAAATGGGGCTTATTTAAATCAGAAGGACATCTCATCTAGGTGAAGGGCAACACTGAATGCAAAAAGACCAGTTATATAAAGCATGTAAACGGATATACCAAGCCACAGTAAAAAAACAATAACACAGAAAAAATATACATAGGTTTGACAGGGGGCACATTGAAACAAAAAGGTTATGCACACACGTCTTCGTTTAACAATAAAAAAATATGAACACTCTACAACATTCTCTAAATACATATGAAAACTGAAAAACGGCAACAAACCGACACGTGAAATAACATGAAAGATTAAGAAAATCGCACCTGCCTACATCAACACATCTAAACAATGCAATCTCTGCCTACAGGAAAAACTAGCAATAATCATCTTCCCTGATCAGAGCAAACTCTTTAAAAAAATCGGAGCTAATAAATAAATGTAGACAGGAAAATAAATATCTCCTTACCTACCTAAAAATGATAGATTTAAGCGATAAAAAATATGAGAAAAATAATAATAATCATAAATGAATAAAGATAAATAAATAATAGCGACAATAATATAGAAAATAACATTAATCTAGGATAGCAATAATAACAATAGCAATTATAATACTTATAAATAAGCATACTAACAAACATAAAAAAATAGATATAAGAAATATAACATTATATAATCCTGTTTTGTTCTGTCCTGTTCTATCACAGGGTTAGGTTCGAACAGAAAAAAGGCAACATAACCGAAGACGTTATCAAAACTTAAACGGGATTATCAGTGAATGAACACCACAATCCGACCCTGAACAATAGTCACCTCTTAAACACTTCGTTAGCTTAAGTGACAAGTGAATTGTCTTCTGACTTCTCCCAAATTGCATAGATCACATAGAAAACGTTCTCCTCTTCTAACATGCTTTATTAATAATTAGTGCGACCACATTCTACTTTTACACTATTGTCAAGTACAATGCTATTATAATATTACAGTTGATGGCATCATCAAATCCCCATGGAACAATAATTAATCTGAAAATTGTGTTGCTACTTTTCTTCGAGTAGTTACGTCTCTGTTAATCAAGCTGACAATAAGCAAAGAGAAAATGAGACTTTATTCAATGATTTAAGAATTATAATTAATAACTTTTTTTAGGTTTAACAGGAAAAACTCAAGCACTTCTCTTTAATTATCATATGGAAATTTCCTGTAATTTTGAATTTTATCAATTTAATCTATATTTGAATAGAAGGAATTTAAATATACGAAAAACAAAATTTAGTAATTAGAAAATTATTGGAAGTACTTATCTTTAATTGATATACATTTCATAAATTGAACATTCGGGACGCTATTTTTTTTGTTTGTTTATTGCATTTATTTATTGTTTTACTCCTTACAATTACGTTCTCAAGTAAGTGATTGAGTTTAGAGTATGTCTTGATGGTTCATTAAACATAGAAATTCCATTTGGTTTGTTTAAATGAAAACAATCTTTTGAAGGGGATGTTATTGGGCCATTTTTCTCAACCCGAGGAAAGTTCTAGAAACATTTTGTCAATATCTATGAATGTCATTTGAGAGGGTTTTAAACACATGCCCTTTACAGATAGAGTATAAAAGTTCAATTAAAATGCGTGATATTAATAAAAACACTGATGCCAAACGATATACCACTTAATCGAGCACTAACCCAAGTTAGGCACAAGGCAATTTATGTACTCATAATATCCCTGGGCTTTTGATGTTAGTGTGGCACTTCACCTAGATAAGTTACTCTCATTGAGTTGACAGGTTTTATCTACTCATTAATGTAATCAGAGTTATCCTTACACCTGGATGTGTTGTTCTCCCGAGTTAACGAGCCTCATCTGCCAGAAACAGTTGAAATTGAATGTAATAGTTTTGACAGGGATTTGAACTCCAACCAGTTGTGATGTCACTGCTAGTATAGATGTAAATTTCCTTATTAAAAATTGTTTTAACTAATTCATTCATCGCAACGATTATTTGATCCAACATATGAGTAAACACTTTCACTTAATATATTTGCGTCAAAATTAAATCAAGTGGACATATGTATTTCTATGATGACAGTAGTCAGGCGATCAATTGAGTTAGTCTGACATTCTTAAAAAGAAATCGTTTGATGTTTCATAAAGAAAAAACAAGAATGATAACAGATTTTGCACTTTTAGATGAATCTTTTGAAATGAAACTTTATTAGCTGAGTAGTATTTTCTTACTGAATGTATTCCTCCTTTTGTTGGTTGTTGTTCCAATACGTTTCGGCGAGGGGAAGTCGACTTGGCCCAGATGTTAAGAAGTCGGGCTTCGGAATTTTTATACGTGAGTCTTTCCATTTGCTTTCATAATTGGGCTAACACCCTTGGAATAGGGTTAAAAACCCAACATTGCCTCCAGCTATGCGTTAAATAGCGCACATTATGTATGGAAAAAAGGTTTATCAAAAAAATGATTCTTCTCGGCATTAGATAACCTAAAATTGTTGATACGCCGTATCACAAACAAACATTTCCGCCAACTTATCTTATGGCCTTCTTCAGGTGATAACCCGGGGTCCATGGTGCAATGAATAGAGTTTTTACGTTACCAGATGATCACTGTCTGAAGATAGCGGTTTCAATTCTTGCCCAATCAGACTGGAGGTTTACTTGGTTCAAAACGTGTTGCAACAGACAACAAATATGTAAACCAGTGGTTGCTAGGGACATGGTTACTAGACTCAAGGTTCCTATCCGGTGTCGCGGTTAGTCTCCTGACAAAGGTGAGAAGTTGGCTGAAACGGGGACAAAACAACAACTACAACTATGAAAAAAGGACAATAATCAACGAAAAATTGATTTTGAAAACAGGTTTAAAAATAATTAAAATAAGGACAAATGATTGGTTGATTGATTGGTGTCATAATTTAGATGGCATTGTACAGATGGCATTATACAAGTCCTATACCTCTCCTCTATTATATGTCCAAGGGTTGTATGGTCCCAACCGTTTTAAAAGCAAAGTATAACATGTCATCATATTCCATGTGACATTTATGGAAGAAGTGATTACTATAGTGAATCGTCCAAACAAGTAAGAAGGTCTGTAATAACTGGCATCGTACTTCACTGACAAAAGTGCATTCACAATGGTAGTGACTAAATAGAAACATAAATAATGGGACGTAAAAGGTCCCTTATTCTAATGGTAACCCTCCCATCTTTGCACCTCTCTAACCTAAAAATAAAACTTAAAAAAGATAGTGGTGTTACTTTTGGGATGACCCACGTAGATTTTTATAATGCAATTACAGGGCTTCTTAAACTATAGGTGGAAACCTCATTTGGGGTCGCTCAGCAAATTCTTGGAGTCATGTAATTTTAATAATTTGCAGAACGGAGTTGCTGTCTTTAAAAATAAAGTTGTTATGAAAAATACTTTTTATACAATTTTACATTTGTTCAATTTTTTATTTTACTTTATTGTATGTTCTATGTATATGATTAGTTTGGTTACTTAAATATATTGATTTAATATTTGTCGAGGATCGTGAAAAAACTTACTCCCATAAATCAAAAAACGTTTAACGAGAACTGGATTAAAACATTAAATATTTAACATATTAGACCCTTAAATGCCTATATATCGACCTGAGGGAACTAACAAAAAAGACTATACAGTCGATATTTCAGCTCTCCATAATTAGATAATTGGTCATATTGCTAATAACGTATCGTCTTTTTAACTGTTTTTTGTCAGGTTGCAAAGGTAAAAAAATGGCGGGTTGTATATTCAGTTTGATATAGCAAACATTCATAAAAATGCTTTCGAAAGAGTTTCTGTCGTTAATGCAGCTCTTGAAAGTTATTCGTGTTGCTAGGAAAGGCGGGAAATATCGTAAAATTATCTTCGTGTCTCTCTCGCTATTAACCAATAAAAACGTTGTCTCTTTCAGTCAAAAGAAAAGTCAATTTTTTTCCTTCGTTTTCTGATCTTTTGTGACTTCTCAAATTTCATCTCTTCTAATCTTGACATCCCATGAATCTGTCATCGAATTGATTTGCTTCCGGGAAAAACATTTCTATTTTTTCTATATTTTTTATGTTTTAACCTTATTTTGTTAATGTTTCTTTTTATTTTTGGTTGTTATCCGAATCACGTAAAAAGGGGAAAAATACAAAAAAATAGGGCATTGTTTTTTTCCCTAATTTTTTGGTATTCCTGTTGTGGGTATATATTTATCTAAATATATCCTTTCTATTTCAACCTTTAGTAAGACCTTAAAGTAACTATATATTTAGCATAATAGATTATTTTTATTTTCACTCTACAGTAAGTTAGACAAAAAATTTGTACGTTAATTGAATTTCATTTTTTCTCAGACTAAAGATTGATTTACAGTCATATTTTCATATTCATATTCGTTTATATTTTTATATTCTTCAAACCCTGTCTTCTGTGTAGCGACTATGTAGACACCAATGTGTTATAAACGTCCTGGCAAAAGGGTTCGGTATTAGTTTATTTTCGCGCCTATGGGTGTTTATATATAGTTTGAACTATTATCACTAAATATAACCCCCATGGGTGTTCATATGCACTATTACCAAGGGTTCTTACATTTGCTTGTATTTCAGGTCTTGAAATGGAAGATTAACTACAGCTTTACTAATGCCTTTTTACTACTGCAAAGTAATAGAAACCTACAGAAAGATGCGTCATTGTATTGGGAAAGACAGAACGAGTGTACCAGAAAAAGATTGCTTGATTTCGAAAAGAAAAAAAAATTTGAAGTTGATTGATTCATTTTGAATTTGATTAACCGACTTCCATTAAAATTGTTTTACAGACAGATAGATAAACAGAGAAATAGATACATGAATAAAAATAAAGACAGACAAAAAGTTAGATAGAGGAAGGAG
>JAUZSX010314812.1:0-12033 GCA_034780655.1 Idiosepius hallami | reverse complement strand
TTTCTTTTCAGATCCAGTAATGACATTCACTCCATTTAATCTCAAAATTATCCCAAGACTTTTGAAACACCCTATATATCAAAGACGGACAGAACCATCGGTCAATCGGACCATATTCGAGGGCCCGGCACTACAAAGGGGCCTCCCTTGCTGCTAATGTAATTATCAACGATGCCTTTGTTTCACACTCAAATACATGAGTTCTGACTCGGGTCACTTTGCCTGAAGTCTCGTAACACCGCCCCACTCCCCAGTCGGCCTTACGGACTCTGTTAGGAAACCCTGGGTTAGAGGATATCTTTTTTTTTTCTAAGAGGATGATTGAAGCATAAAGTAGAACAAACACTGAAATAAAAATAGAAATGTTGACCTGAATGTGCAGTGGGCCCCGCCAAAATTATTAGAGAAAATAAAAACACTGGTTGTAATCTGGTGATACTTAAGAAGCACGTGTACTTTGTGAAATTGTTGAGAAGTAATTGAATGAATTAAGGGAGGGATGGGAGGAGGTTCCGTGAGAACCACTCCCTCTGCGTCTCTCTGTCTCTGTCTGTATGTCTGTCTGTCTAGCTGGCTGTCTCTCTTACTCTCCCTCTCCCTCTTTCTCTCTCTCTCTTTCTCTCTCTCTATCTCTCTTTCTCTCCTTATCTCTCTCTGTGTCTCTATCTCTGCCCTACACTATCTTTCCTCATAAGGGAGGGTGGGAAGAGGTTCTGTGAGAGCCACTCCCTCTATCTGTCTCTGTCTGCATGTCTGTCTGTCTGTCTGTTGTCTCTCTCTCTCTCTCTCTTTCTCTCTCTCTGTCTCTCTCTTTCTCTCTCTCTCCTTATCTATCTCTGTGTCTCTCAATCTCTGCCCTGCACTATCTTCCCTCATAAGGGAGGGGTGGGAGGAGATTCTGTGAGAACCACTCCCCTCATCTGTCTCTGTCTGTCTCTCTCTCTCTTTCCCTGTCTCTCTCTCTATCTCTCTCTTTCTCTCCTTATCTCTCTTTGTGTCTCTCTACCTCTGCCCTTCTCTGTCTTTCTCTTTTACTTTCTCTCTCTCTCCCTTTTTTTATAGATAGAACGCGAGAGAGGGAGAGAGATATAAAGAGAGATAGAGATAATCTCTCTTTCTATCTATCTATCTATCTCCCTCTCTCTCTCTCTCTCTCTCTTTCTATCTCTCCCTTTCTCTCTTTCTATGTCTGTCCCTCTCTCTTCCTTTTTAACTATCTCTTTCTATCCGTCTGTCCCTCTCTTTCTCTTACTCTTTATTCCTTCCTTTCTCTCTCTCTTTCTCTATCTCTTTCTCTCTCTCTTTCTATCTCCCTCTTTCTATCTGTCCCTCTCTTTCTCCTTCCTCTCTCTCTATCTTTCTCTCTCTCATTCTCTCTCTCATTCTCTCTCCCTCTCTTTAACTCTCTCTTCATATCTCTCTCTTTCTATCTCTGCCCCTCTCTTTCTCCTTCCTATCTCTCTCTATCTTTCTCTTTCTCGTTCTATCCATCTCTCTCTTTAACTCTCTCTTTCTATCTCTCTGTCTCTCTTTTTCTCTATTTTCTAGCGATAATCTGCAACTATTTCTCTCGATGTTCGTACATTTTTCTCAAAATATTCCTGGACAATATTTTAGGGGCATATCATACTTTCAAATATGCCTGTAATGATCTTAGACTGATGTCAACACAATTAGGTAATGATTATGCATAAAAACAAGTTCTGGGGCACAAAAGCTCACTCGTTCCAATTGTACCATTCGTGGCTCTCTAAAGTTTCTATGCAAAACAGTGTATACAGTTACTACTGACGATTAACAAGTATTTCGATCGATATTACTGCATTTGGGGGCATATCATACTTTATGATGCGTTGAGGTGGAGCATTGGTAAAAGCTTGGACTATAGAATCATATTACGTAAGTTCAAACACATTCAAAACCATTCTATCTACAGTTAGCTGCCTCGGGTAAATGGGGCTCGTTAACTCTGGAGAGTGTCTCATCTAGGTGAAGGACAACACTGATTTCAAAAACCCTAAAAGGTTAGGGTTTGAGCATAGAGTTAACAACTCTTTCACGTAAAACAAGTATGCTACGGAAGCAGTAAAAAAAATTGTTGCCCAATGCACCATACCATATGGTGTAACGATTGAGGAAAAAGTACTTGAGGTGACATTATTTTGCGATGTATCATACTTTGTGATGTATCTCTAATGTTATTAGACCTCATGGGCTCCAGTTTGGCTTAAGTTGTTTTTATGATTTCAAATTTTATAAATGCCTTTAGAGTAAAAGGAATTTGCTTATAGATATGAATTGTTCAAATATCATTTAATGTCAATTTCTGGATGGCCAAGAGTGATTAGCTGTTTTTTTTTTTTATTTATTTAGATAGCATGTCCATGCCGTCAAAAATGAAGGCATAAGATGTAAGTAAATTAATTAATAACTAGCAGAACCCGTGGAAGTTCCTGGGTGGTTGAAACCTCAACCTCCACATCAGCAAGAACCTTCTGATCACATAAGCTAACAATCAGAATGGGGTTTTCTTTCTGTTGTGGGTCAGACACACCTCAGAATGAACTCTTCCAATCACTATAAATGTGATCTTTCTCGTCACCCAGAGAGAGAGAGAGAGAATTTCTGCATAGCTGCCAGGAGCCGCTATGCTGCCAGGCCGTATCCCACTATTTATGTATCTTTTGTTAATATATTTGTTAACCCTTTATACTGTCGTCTTGTTTCTTATATTTAATAACTACACTGTGTACAACACCACACTCGACCACAACAACTGGCGACACTAGGATTAGATTCGAACTCACAATTACAACAGTTATATAGTTGAACAAAAAAAAAACCACAAAACATTTGCCTAAATTCTTGGAAAGAGAAACATAGTCCTTTAAACCATAACCCTTTAAAAAAAAGGGATTCCCAATTTAATCCAAGAATCCATTGTTGGAACATCTGTTACTCGTCTTTCTTTTCTTCTTGTTGAACTCAAAACGCAGTTTTCTGAAAAGAAGAATCGATCCAATTAAAATCAGCTGCAAAGCATGATTTTCTAAAATCAAAATCTGCAAATAAACACTTAAGAAACGATTTCAGATCATTAAGACTTTTTATGTTATTTTCATTGATTTTTTAGCCAAATTTCTTTTTAGAAATTGAAGATAAAAAATATTTCTACCGAAGGGTATTAGAAATCACAAAACTCACAAGTATTTTAGGGCTTTTAATTCATTCTATTTTAACCCTTTTTTTTTCAATTTTTTTTTTGGCTCAGAATATGGAAAAAAATGTCAAGGTTGAAACAATTTAAATATAAACAAACTAAAAGATTTTGTTAAAGTTATTTTTGTCTTTAAATCATATATTAATATATGATATAAGTTTTTATTTTAAATATGTTAGAAATCATTTCATTTAAAAAACCTATAATAATATAAGACATGTTTTTAAATCTTTTCAACTCATTTATAAAAAAAAATCATCTTAACAAAAAATTATAATTTTTCAAATAGGAAATTAAAAAATACTTGCATTCTTAACAAAAACAAAATAATGACTGCTGATTACATAATGATTTACTTTTTTCGATGAGGCCTAGAAACTGGCTGGTATCATTCCTTTTACAAAGCTTATTTATTTTCATCAATTATTTAAGTTGTTAAAATATTGTCATGATTTAAGTTTTTTTACTCCTATTTCATTTGATTAATATAAGCTGGTTTAGAACAGAACTGGTTGGCTGCTCTAATCATTTCTTGTTTTATTTTTTTTTTATCTATTTTATACAATTTTAAAAATTTTATTTTATACAATTAAGCAGCAAATAAATGTCGTTTAATTGTTTTGATCCTAAACAACAGTCAAATGTAAAACGCTTTAACTTTTAAACGTTTTAATCTTAATTTTGATGACTCAAATATAAAAATAAATCATTAATCTACAGAAAATAAAACCTGCTAAGCACAGAAAACTGGTTAATAAATCAAACCGAAAATAGTTTTGTTGTTCATCGATACTAAAACATTTCATTTCTTTCTCTGTTGTTTCTGCTTCAAATAAAAACTAAAAAAAAATCTAAAAAGATCATTTGGTGACGAAAATCAATGTCGTAAGTTTTTTTCCGATTCTTTCTTTCTCATTGGCGTCGTCTCCATTGACTTGAGTGTTTATTTCCTCATTTATCAAGCGTGCCGACTCGATAATCTTTCTCAACACCGTTGCAAGATTTATTACAAATTGATTGCCTTGCATCACTTTAATAAAATCAATTTATTTCTTGTGGGTGCTTCCGTACAACATTCTAGTTTACTCTCTTCATTTCCTTTTTTTTTTGTTTTTATTGATGTGACTTAAAACAAAATGGCTGACAAGTTATATTGTCAGCATTGCCAGATTATTATTGATTTATTTATTTTTTTATTTTTTGCAGAGAGAGAAAAAAAAATCAGTTTTTTTCCCATGCAAACATTGTTCTTTTCAAAATACAAAACTTTTATTATCTAATCTTTTTTTCTTCTTTCTTGCTTCATTAAGTTTTCTTTTCTTTCTTTGTTACTTTCTTTTCTCCTCTTTTTTACCCCCCCCCATTTTTTTGCTTTTTTTACCACAGGGTTGCTTTTTTTTTAAAAAATAAAAGTTTTTTTTTCGTTTCTATTTTAGTTTTATTTTCTGTTTTATTTTAGTTTTTTGAATTTCTTTCTTTCACCATTTTTATCTTTTTGCTTTGTTTTTTTTTGTTTCGTTTTTATTTTGTCTGTTTTTTTTTCAATTTTGTTTGCATTCATTTATTTTTTTTTTGTTTGGTTTCATTCGGATTCTTTTTTTAACTTTTTCATGTTTTTAACATTCGAAAACGGTTAACTTGTTTCCAGCTGCTATGCACCTTAACTGCTCACTCATTTCTCAAACAAATTTCAAACAATTTTTACAGTTCATAGGTCACATTATGATGCATATTTTGAAATAAAAACATTTAATTTTTGTTGATTAAAATAAAAGCTGTTTAAAAAAAATTAGTGTTCAAAAGTGTTTGACCGAAAAACAATACGTAAGGAACGGAGTGCTTAAAGGCATTTTGATTAGCTGTTATTCAGCCAATCAAACTTTTAGCAAATTTTTTAAAGTTTCTTTTTAAATAAATGAGAGTAGCTTCCCTTTGAATCAATTTCATTTAGTTATTTAATTATTTTATTCTTCTTTTACATTTATTGAAAATGAAATAAAACATTAAAATATATTTTTCGGTTTCACATTTTATGCTTCTTCTTTTTGCTAAATTTTACAGAATTCATTAAACTTAAAAAACTAAACAATATTGGATTAATAATGTACATAATTCATTAAAGATTTTAATGTTTTTTTTTTCGTAGGAAAATATTAAAGGGGAGAGAATGGGAGTGAGGAAAGGAGAGGGTCTTGATCAGGAAGGAATTTTAAACACCTACTGGAGTGAAAATTTGTATCATTCTTTTACTAATAAAAATTATTCATATCCAAAAAAATTAAACTGTGCGTGTTTCATTAAACATTTTGAAAAATATAAATTGAATATGAAAATATAATTGAATAATTTGAATCTGATGATTGTGAGTTTAAATTTATAATTGTCTACATTATATATTTAAAAGTTCAAATCTTTTATTTAGTCAATTCATGACGTTGGTAATAATGGGAAAATATTATTTTAAAGCAAAGCCTGGAAAAATCATGAATTAAATAGAAAAATGTGAGCATGAAAAGAAATATGGTTAAGATTAAACTTAGAAAAGTAAAAAAAAAAAAATTTAAAGCTGGAAAAGAAAAGGACAAGATATTCTAGTGAAAAATATAATAAATTCATAACTTAAAATATTGCAGCATTGAGAATTCATATACAATTTTTGATAGAATTTAAAAAAAAATTAATAATAATGTCATTGTCTTCTATTAAAGAAAACTCTATATATTTGTAGTTTCCTTTTGTTTTTCATTACTTCTTCTTTGTTACAAATATAGAATCTCTGAGTCGTCAATGCTTCAAATCTGTTAAGACTAAAAACCATGGATCGACCAAAACACAGATTCTTATTTCATCTGTCATTGCCTGAATAATTCCACTGACAGACGCTCAATCACTTGTCACAAATAACAGACGGCAAATCAGTTTGCTTTTGAGAAATCTCAAAATATATCGGCTTTAAAAATAGAAAAGATTCTTAGTAAGAGATTAAGAGAATCTTAGATTTTCTAACATGGATCATTCCTTGTGTTTTTTTAATGCCAAGAGATTCGTCAGTTGTTAACTTGATCGTCATTAGACAATTTGAAATGGTTTCTTTTAGAAAAGATTTTGATCTATAAAAGAAAATCTTGCTTTAAATTTCTTTGGCGGACTGTTGTCCTCATCTTTCATAGTCGTTGTTTTGCCTCGTTTCGCACAACTTATCCCCAATAAGAATTATTCGCAGTAGTTTGTTTACTAGGAAATTATGATTAACTAGCATTTTGGCGCAGCGAAGTTAGAACATTGGTAAAAATTCGGACTCTGGAATCATAATACGCAAGTTTAAATCTCAGTCAAAACCATTGCATTCACATTTAGCTGCCTCGGGCAGGTAGGGCTCGTTAACTCGGGAGAGCAACTCTTCTGAGTGAAGGGTAACACCGAATGTAAAAAGCCCGGGTAAGAGCACGTAAAAATGAGTCGGTGCTCACCAAGTAAATATAATATCCTAAAAATATAATTCCATTAATTCCTCCAAAATTATTACAATAAACGTTTTAAGTTTGAAGGATAAATTGTCTTGTTTCATAACTTCTTTATGACATTTCATAAACGTCTGTATAAGATCAAAATGAATTCCTTTCATAAAATTGAGTTGATTTCTATAGACATCCCAATGTCATAATTACAATTCAGAGCGAAGAAAGTGCTTCCATCGAGATATTGAAGGTCATTGGGATTTCACTGCTGTTTCTAGGAAGCGCGATGATACAGGAGTGAATCTTCCATTCCAGAAAATCAGGAAAAACGTCAATTTATGGCTAATGATGTCAATGATTAAGACTTTTGGACAACTTCAATAATCAATTGTGGATATTTTGATGTGATTTAATGAATATTTCTCTTAAAGTTACATCAAAATATTGTTTATTCCATTTTTTCATCTTTTTTTTGTAACTATTTACTTTCTACGAAGAGGGGAATACCAACAGTGCCGTGTTTAGCAAGATATCGGCCCTGGTGCAGAATACGCCTTGCGATCGCTTTACCCTAAAAAGGCAACATACACCCCCCAACATTCTATACTAGTAAGCTTCGATCAAACTCTATATATACATACATATACAAATATTTTGAGACAGACATAGAGAGATGGATTGAAAGATATATATTTCAACATATAACATTTTTTTGTATTATAAAAGATCTGCGAAGCCAACCAGCCTTGCGTCCCATAGAGAGGGTGCAGCCTCCCCCCGTAGTTGGAGGGTCTGGGGGGCCCTAATCCCGGCCCTGTATGCCAAAGCAGAAAAATTAGATCTGATATTTAAAAAAGTGGTAGAATTTCTGGAATCAACGCCTTAAAATTATGTAAAAACAATTGGAATATCTTAAGCACCACAAAAAAATATTTTGTTGTCCAGTGTTATTCTTTAATGCTTAAAAAATAGAAAATTAAATTTGAAATTGTTTTTAGAATGATTTTGTTGGTACATTAAGAAGTCGAATATTTCACAAATTCTTATCGATTCTTTGTGTGTGAATTTGTGCGAAGATGAATCCAAATATGCCAAGAAGTTTCGCTGATTTCTTCTGCACCATTATTGAATTGGGACAATTTCCAAAATCTAATGGACCGTCGTTCGATGATAATAAAAACACCTTTGCGAAAACTTTCAAGTGTTTTTGTTTGATTATGTTCTCTTAACATGTGGATCAGAAAATAGAATTGGAGATTGACAATTAACTCTTTCGAGAATGAAACATATTCTCAAAATGCAATAAATCTTGAAAATAGCCATTAAAAAAATTAGTGACTGTTCCTAACGCTTGATCAGAAAAGATTATAATTTTCGTATCAAATGAATTTCTAGGTTTTTCTAAAATAAAGACTGGTTTCTTTGTTTAATGATGCATAAAACTTTTTTTTTGCTGTTTAATACAATTTTGTCTTTATAGAAATAATCTGTCCAAGATAATAAGACCCAAAAGGCTTCTATTTTGAAAGATTGTTTACTTATTTTATCACCTCATCACCCATTGATGCCGATCTGCTGGCTTATTGGATATCTTCTATAATTTAGAATCGTTTGTTTTGTTTGACGGCATATAAAACCTTTTTAGGTCATTTAATGCCATGAACAGTCAATTTTAAAAATCATACGTTTTTGTCCACCCCTATTTTTTTAATAACACAATATACAGTACTCGACACCATTTAAAGGCACTTTCATTAAATCAATTACGAGTTACAGCCACACTCCAAAAAATATCTGGTTTTCTTTAACAAGATTTATCAAAATTCAGAGCACGACGTAGTATTCTCGCCGATAATCGAGAATCACATCGTTGTATTATTACACTTAATTCTTTATGATACTGTCAAGTGGGATTGGAGACACCGGTTGCCGTCAGATCACCAAAGAGAGAGTAACAAGCTGCATTGAAGACAGCTTTCTTTCCTTTAAGAAATTATGATTTTCTGTTGGTAAAAAAAAATGTTTGTGGACCGTAGACGCTTAGTATGAAATCTCTTGACAGTGTATCTTTTGGTGGAATATCTTCTCTGTTATGAAAATATAACATCTTTCTTTCTGATTGTAGTTTTTCTTCACTTTGATTCCATTTTCAAGTGATTCTACCAATTTTGGGGTGTGTTCACTTTTATCTATTACAACAGTTGTTATTGTCTGGTTGCAGAATTGTTATGTCTTCATCAAGTTACGCTAATTTCATAGGCCTAATTTCTGTCTCATTTATTCGACTCACTTACCTGTGCTTTTTAGACATCTATGGCTTCGACCTCAAAAGGGGAATAACAAATCAAAAACTTGAATCTGGTTGTTGTGATCAACAAAAGTCTTTTGTTTTTACTATTTTTTAAAATTTACCTTGTGTTCACTTAATGATGTCAATGGCTTCCACTAGTAGTCCTCGGGCTTGATCGATTATACTCTTGAATTTCTTTTTTTTTATCTTCATATATTTTTTTTCAATGGTAGTTTTTAAATGAGTTCGAAATAAAAAAAAAAGTAACTGATTTCTGGGCCTTTCAAGAGAAGCTTTATGATTTATGATCATTACAATAAAGATGAGGACAATAGTTTAAAAACTCTAAACACTGATTATCAAACCTGATACAGGAATTCAAACGAAATAGTACTTTGGAAACAGTGGTTCTTGTCAGATCACACAAGTTAAGCAATGTAGAGCCTGTTTAGTTGTAAGATGGGTGACCACTTTGGAATATCAAGTACTTTACCAGGCTGGTCGGTGGTTCGTGGATTGATCAGTCGAATGCATTAAGCTTTCGAACTGAAAGGCCTTACCTCAACCTTACCTCACAATGAGCAACAAAGGGAGATAAAAATATTATCGATTAGAGTTATCTCCTGGGGTGAAGACTGGGAGTCTCAGAATAATCTGGGATTACGAAAATGTATAGGAACAGGAAGACTGATCCAGACCATAATGGGTTTGATAAAATCATCCTGCTCAAAAACAACAAAATTATATATGGATCTATCTAAATGGTGGAGCAAAAACCCAAGTAAGGCACAAGGTCAGTTTTATGTGTTCATTTTAACACTGGGCTTTTGTAATCAGTGTTGTCATTTACTCTCACTGAGTTGACAGGTCTTAAGTACCAGGTTTTTTTAATCAATGTTTTCTATACGTCGATATGAGTTACACTCTTGAGTTAACGAGTCTCATCTGCCCTAGACAACTGAAATGAATTTTTTTGTTTTGAATGGGATTCGAACTCGTTCATAATGATTCAAGAGTCTAAGCTTTTACCGCTGCTGTAACAAACAATATATAGAAATGTTACCATTTTTAGCATACGTCTAACAATTATTTCTCGAAGCCAGAATTCGAAAGTCTAATGTCTGACTACTTGATAACCTTCAGTCATCGTGGTTATTCATGTCATTGGAACAAGGCCATCCTTTTTCAAGGGGCTGTGTGGTGACTGCAGGTGCATTAGTCTCCCCACGTTAAAAGTTATCACGCGCAGGCGTCCTCCCGAAAGGGTTGGCAGGGACCAAGACGGAGGACAGTCATACTCGACCACGAGTGACCGCCAATGAAATGAACAATTCTTTTTCAAAACCAGAATTCGAAAGTCTAATGTCTGACAGCAAGTAACACCAATAACTGGTAAGACATTGAAACTTTCAAACTTATATTGATAAATACAATATTAGATAGCCATAATATAACAAACATTTCTTCTTGTTGTTGTTATTATTGATTTTATATTTCGCAAAGGTGATTGTTGATCTGTGTTAGAAGCACTTAGAAGAGATTTTGGATGCAGAGTTGAATTATTTGTTGAAATATCTTTTCTTTTATTTCTTTACTTTTCTTTTTTCTCTCTATCTATCTCTCTTTCTCTCTCTTTCTCTTTGGCCTTATCGCTCTCTTTCTGTTTCTCTCTCTTCCTCTCTCTCTCTTTCGCTCAATCTTTCTTTCTCTCTCTCTTTCTTTCTTCTTTCTCTCTCTCTTTCTTTCTCCCCTCTCTCTCTTTCTCTCTCTCTGTTTCTCTCACTCTTTCTTTCTCTCTTTTTCTCTCTCTCTTTTTCTCTCTCTCTTTTTCTCTTTCTTTCTCTCACTCTTTATTTCTCTCTCTTTCTCTCTCTCTCTCTTTCCTTTTCTTTTTCTTTCTCCTCACTCTCTCTCTCTCTCTCTCTCTCTCTCTCTCTCTTCCTTCAAACAAACACTTTTACCAAAAAAATTGATATTTTGAGATGCAAAAGTGTCAGAGCCAAAAACCAAAAACAGAAGAGTTTCTTGCAATCGACTTAAACGAAAAAAAAAATTATCAAATGGATTACAGAGGGGTAGAGGGGATGGAAGGGAAGGGGGAGGGGAAGGAGGGAGGGAGGGGTTGAAGGTGGATGAACTTTGCCCTCTTTCATTTCTTTCATCCCCTTTCACCCTCTTCTTTTCTTTTATGAAAAGAACGACTTACAAAAACATCAAAACAAAAGTTCATTTTTGGCTTTTCTTTTTCCTTTTTTTTCCTTTTTTCTTTCTTCTTTTTTGATTTTTCTTTTTTTCTAAAAGTTTTTTTTTGTTTTTCTTTTATTTCTGGCCATTTTTTTTTTTGTTTTTTGTTTACTTGTCTGGGAATCAAAATCTAAAGACATGCAATGCTTGGTGTTATTTTTCACTCCTCAATAAGTGCAACGATGATATTGTCTGTTGCTGAGATTAGGATTATTCTTTTCACTTTTATTACCAACCCAAGAAAACAATGCAACTTTGTTTTTCAACTCAATTGGATTTTTTACAAGCCTTCAACATTAGCTTTTATTATTCATACAACTATTTTTTGGACTGTTTTTCTCATCTTTATGATTGTTACCTTCACAAGCTTTGATTATGGATACTGTATGGCACCAATAATAAAGAAAGCTAATATTGAATGTCAATGAATAATTAGTAATGAAGTGAACATTAATAATAAAAATAACAACAATTTAAATTGTAATATAAATGCTAATACAAGACAATAATTTGCTTCTGCAGAAGAATTAAAAATAACACAGGATAATCTTACCGTATTTGAATAATTTTTCTACGTTTAAATTGCTTTTGAAAAATTCTCCAGGAGAAGCGGAAATATTAAGCAAAAATTGAAATTAATAATTTCTTAAATAATACTTCTTAAAAATACTTCTTATTTTAAATTGATATATATATATATATATATATATATATATATTTTTTTTTTTCTTACATACAACATGTGACCAATGACCACATTAGCATATATATATAGCATTATATATATATATATATATATATATATATTCAATATATATATA
>JAUZSX010314801.1:0-12033 GCA_034780655.1 Idiosepius hallami | reverse complement strand
TTTTACTAAAGCTTAGATTATAATTCTGTGTGAAATTAAGACGAAATTACAGCAATCTTGTCTTGACGACGCCATCATCAGCACTGTCTGCGCCAATGCTGCAGCTGCACTCTTACAAAAAAATTCCAAGGAAATATTCTTTATCTTATAGAATATTAAAAAAAACATGAAATCACAGTAAGCAGATCAAAGACAATTATCCCCCCCCTTCCAGATAAACTGTTTATGTTTCCCATATTAAGTAGAGTGAGTGGGGTTTATGGCAATAGTTTTAACGTGGTTTGGTTGTTTGTGGGGTGATAGAAAAAGAAAGAAAAAGAGCAAGATCAAATTAATACAGTTTTATTAATCTATTTTTGGTTTTATTTTATAACGTGTTTTTATGAAATGTTACATTTCTCTCATTCATTTAAAAATATAGAAAAAAGTTGTTGTTTTTTTTCAACACTACTGTAGTCACTGGACTCTAAAATTGACATTTTTGCAAATCTCTCGGATATTTTCATCTCCAAAAAGACAAAATTATGACTTGAGTATCTAAGTTTTTTTTTTTTTTGTTTTTTTTTACAGCATATCAACCAATTAGGTCGTTTAATGCCGAGAAAAATCATTTTTGATAATTTTTGACACATAGTCTTTGGAATAACAATAATAGGCAATATATAATCCATAGCTAGAGGGAATATGGGGACTCATACCTTTCCTATGAGCATTAGTCCCAATATGAAGCCAAACAAAACAACTTAGATTTGAAATTGGTGTGTTACGATTCCTAAGTCTGACTGCCTACTGCCCCAAGTGGACCCACCCTTCTAAAATAATGATAAAGTCTGAGTTGAACAATTTTCATTTGACTTTTATGGAGAAGATGCAATGACCGGAACCTCTTTTGCGTTCACTGGGTGAACAATGAGAGGTTTTGAAAAGGGCAGGCATCCCCAGCATCCAAACGAAAGTTCGTATGCAGGTGAGATGAGTGGGCCACGTTGTCTGTATGGATGACACTCGCATCCCGAAAATACCCTTCTATGAAGAACTACCTCAAGAAAAGCGAAAGGTGGGAGGACTGAAGCGCTTCCGGGACAACGTATGGCTCTCTCTAAGGGAATTCTGTATAAACACAGAGTCCTATGAGACGCTCACCACCGCTGATTGCCTTTCCTGGTGCCATGCTGTTGCGACGGGGGCACTCTGTACAGATGAACAGCAGACCAGGCAGGCAGAGATCAAGAGACAGATGAGAAAAGATAGAGAATCCAAGAACAATAACTTAGCCCCAACCCACTTCTGTCCTATTCTCGCCAATATTAACCTTATCAGTCATGAAAGAACACATATTGCCAATTAACATCGGGAAAATTCACCATCCTTGAATTTGAGTGGCGAACGAATATACAGAAGATAAAAAGCTGTTTTGCAAATTTCGTCTGAATAGTATTTTTAAAGAATTGACATAATCAAATTTGAAAATGGAAAAAATAAACTGAATTTACTAAAAAGTCGAATCGGAATCATGGAAAATTTGAAACGGAAAATCGGAGTCTCTACAATTGTGCCAAATTTGATGCTTGCATCATCCGTTTTTCTGTAGTTAGCCTTACTAAGAGCCGAATTCAATATTAAGTCGTAAGCAATGTTCTTTTTTAACAAAGAACTTTATTCGTCTGAAAACAATGTGTATCATCAGCTGCTTTTCTTTCTTCGTTCATATTCGTTTTGTTATTAAATATAGTTTAGTTAAAAAAACGAACTCTTAAGCAGGCTATAATAAACCAGAAACTATATACTGGAACAGGGTGTAGGGACTCATATTCAGAAGCCGAATTTATTTTTATAGTTGTGTAAATTACAAGATCTCATTACCTAAGGTGTTTTTAAGGTTTCTACAAAAACGGATTGCACTTCAAAATAAGGGTCAAAGTTAAAACTCGGACTTAGCGGTCAACCAAATTACTTTGCTAACTTTTAGTCTAAACACTTGAAATGTGATATATTGGTTATTTTGGCTTGAAGAAAGCTTTCTAATTGGTTTTGCCGCTAATTGGTAAAAATTTGGAATTACAAAAAAAAAAAATAAATCGGCGTCGAAATTTGTCTCTCCTAAAAAATTATTAGTTGAGATTTTAGTCTTGAGGAAGAAGAATCGAGACTTACTCATTCTTTAAAAAGAATTACCCGTTAAGGTTAAGTTTTGAGGCTACAGACATCAGTATAAAAGAAAGTCATGGTGCAAAGAAAAAGAGTACACAAAAACACAGCTCACCTCAATAGTGCGTAATTGAAACAGAATAAATACATGTTGTTGCGGAGCTAATAAGGATGTTAACCCCGCAAACTTAAGAAAAAATAAAGAAAGTGATACGACTCAAACGAAGATGACAAAGACGTGGTTATAATTTAAAAGGAAATTTTATTTCCTGATTAAAAAAGTAAGTTAAAAAGGTTACAGAGAATTGTTGTTCGTTTCATTCGTACTTCGTCGTCCTCGGCTACGTTAGGCGGTCTAATAGGGCGGTCAGGAACTGGTCGGCTTAGGCAGGCGTCAGTCTTGGTAGGTAGATTGCTCTAGTTGAGTGTGACGACTTGTCCTTAGAAGGACAGTTGTAATCGTCGTATTCATATGTGTTTCATTTTTACTCCTTTGTTGCCGTGTTCCTCAAATGTAAACATGACGTGTTCGAATGTCGGGTGACCAATTATTGCGATCATTATGTGTAACTCTGAATTTTATTTATATTTAATAAAAAGTTAAAAGAGATTAGTTGAGTCTTTGCGGAGTTAGTGAAATGTTTGTTGAAAGAGTAAAAGGGTGAAATTTTTGTGTGAAAATCATTCGGATTGGTAAAAGTCTGCGTAAAGAAGATATTTTCAGAAGTTTAGAAAATAAAGCTCGTCAAGGGTTATTTTCTTACTTTCAAGTGACGAAAATGTGAAAGAGTGGACTTGTAGATGCTGAGGGTTCGACGTAGGACAGTGTTTGGACGATTCATGAGTAAGAAAGTAGTAGTAGCTAGATTGTCGCTGTTGTTTTTTGTTCTTGTTGCTGTTGTTGTTGTAGATGGCGGTGTTGGTTTTGGTCCGCTAGCAAAGACTGTCGAGCGGGTTTAGCAGATAGAATACTATTCAAGGCAGCTTGGATGACCGTACTGAACGCTTCTGAACCCACTGCTGAAAAGAGTTTTTTTTATTTGAGAATAATTGGATGGTTAATAAGTGTTGGAAAGCCATGGTGTAACTCTGTGCTCTCACCCTTTTTAGACCATCCAACTCCTCCTTCACAAGGCTGGCCATTGGACCTGAATCAATCTGGTGCCTTCAGGGTCATCTATGCACTTAAATATTGATTGCAAACTGATTTAACCCACATTGGATTTTACTTCAAGAGAATCGAAAATGATTGAAGGATTCGAACGCTGTGGTCGACACCTATTAACATTTTGGGGCGGAGTTCGGAGTTAACGTCCTACATTGAAATGAAAAAAAGAAATTCGACATTCAAATCTAATGTTTTTTTTATTCAAAAGAAAAAATAAATGGTATTATTGTTTTAGTCGTTTGTAAGAGAGCTTATGATTATCCTGGATAAAAAAAACTACCCCCCCCAAAAAAACCCCCCCAAAAACCCGCTTTCGACACAAAGAGATATTGTGTAGCATTACAGCAGTTTTCAGCTATTGACAAGTCAGTGACAATCGATTTGGTGTGGATTGACATTTTTATGCAAAAGAGTTCTATTATTATTGAATAAATGGCCGTAAGCAAACAACTCAGTTATTTATTTAATGATGAAAATCAAAAAAAGTTGTTGACGAAATGTTTTGCTGAGGTTTTCAAAGAAATCTTTTTTTTTAATGATAATTTTATGTTAAATCGATCTTTTGTTTTTTTTTTAAGTTGCGTTTATAACACAAATTTGTTCGTATGAAATTGATAAGCGATATGAAACATTAGTGTATCACAAAAGTGAATTGGCCCCTTACATTTTTTCAGATATTTAAGTATATCTTATGGGAAAACACTGACAAATTGACATTTTGACACAATAAAATGTAGCCTGTCTGCAGCAACTGATATTTTGAGTTATTTTGTCGGAAAAATAAATTAAGTCAGTTTGCTGCGGACCGGCTTCATTTCCTTTTATCAAAATGTCATTTTGATAGTGTCGTCCCATTAAAAGAAATTCTTAAATATCTGAAGAAATGTGAGAAGTATGCTCACTTTTGTGATGCATTGTATTTTAGATAACTGAAGTTAAAAGTTTTATTATTGTTTAAGAGTATAAGTCAAGTACGTATCAAGAATAAATTGTGGATAATAGATTTTACATAGAAATCAGCCAAGAAAAAACACGGGAAAAATTTAGAGTTTGTATTTTTCCCATCCAAGAGAAATGCACGCAAAGTGGATAGATAGCTTTAGAGTTAAAATTTATCCAGAAATCATTTGAGTCCCTATTTCAATCTATTTTCTATCTTCCTTTATAAAATCCCTTTTTGTGTGTGTGTGTCAATCATGAGAAGACACTTGAAACGTTATTAAGATCAGAACTGGTTTATAGCTTCCTGCTTTACTTGAGTCTGCTTTACAGAATACCTTGCTTTACAAACAACAGATTGCATTCGATAGTCAAACAAGCTAATGTTGATATTAACGAGTCGGACCGTCGCTTTCAAGCATCGTCGCAGCATTTTCTTATTAATCTTGTCAGAAGATTTTGAAGAATTGAACGAACAGGATTAAAAAAAAAGATTAGAATTTCTTTAAAAATGCACTCAATCAACGGCCAGGTTTGATAAAAAGAAGCACAAAATAGAAAATAATGATGACATAATGTCAAAGCAATCTCTTCAGCGTCTCCAGTTGAGAACTGATCAATCAATTGATTGGTAATAAAATCGATTTGGTGCAAAATTTAAGATCCAGTCATATTGAAGTATCTGTAATGAATAATGCATATAAGCAGATACATAAAATCTTTAATTTACTCCTTAATAACTACGCATACACGCATCTAACCATGGATGTATATGAACATCTTGATAGGATATATACGAACTTATCGTTTGTACTAGCAGATAATCCCGTAGTTGTTCGGGTGGTGGAATTATTATTATTATTTTTTTTTTCAAAATCAGTTTATCAAGGCAGAATAAAACAAATAAAATATGAAAAGGAAAATGTTAGTAAAAACTAACATTTTCCTTTTCATATTTTATTTGTTTTATTTTTATCATTTTCTTTATTTTTAAAAATTTATTCACATTTTTTTTGCATTTGATTCTATTTTAGGGTTAGGGTTAAAGTTATTGTTCATTTGATTTAAAATTTATTAAGTTAATAATTAAGTATTGATATAGTTCGGTAATATTTAGTAAACAAAAAAAATACAAAAAGATAAAAAGATAAAAAGATAAAAAGTCCTGAAAAAAGACTAGGCTAAAATATTGCCATTTCATTTTTGACTTGAATAGCATTAAAAGGAGATATTTGATAGAAGTTTAGAATATAATTTCTAGCGTAGAAAGCAAATAACGTTAATTAAAAAAAAAGGTGTAAAATGGTTCAGTAAAAGACGACATGAAAAACAGGGACAGAATGGACGGGATAAAAATTTTGCCATACCTGGAAATTACATGTTACATAAGGCTTATATCAAAGAAACATTATTTTAGTAGAAAAAAATGAGTGGTCATTAAGTCAGTGTCCGGTTCCTAATGAAAATATCATGTTTATTTTTTTCAGAGTAAACTTATTTTTTATCTAATTTGTACAGAAAAGTGATAAAATACCGGGGATCAATTTTCTACATAAAAACAATGAGAAACTGAACCCCCATTTAAATGTCTGCGTCTAAAAAGAGGTTTTGTATTATTATTTTGTGAGAATTTTTATACGAAAATATTAATAATCATGCAAAATATATACACGTAAATGTTTAGAGCGATTTGTAAAATAGAAAAAGGACAGGACGAATATCGAGTTTACAACATATAACAATGGAAAATTGATCCCTTAAATAATTGAAGGACTTTGAAAAAAAAATTGAGATTTTTCGAAAAAATTTTTTACAATTGGCAGAGATAAGTTTATAGCGTTTTTGTGTGAAATTTTCGTCAAAATTCGTCGAAAGCACTTGTAAATGAAAAAACGCAGGAAAATAAGACGCCCTCTTTGACAAAGCTGTTTGATTCCAATCAGGCTTTTGTGATGGTTCGTTATGATAAACCCTTCTTCCTCGTTGCACCGGTTCTACATGATCTCCCTTTTGGCTTATCTCTTCAATCAGCTAAAAAAAAAGGGTTTCAAATCTATTTCATAATCTAGTGCCGTAACGTATATCGGATATTTGGTTCAATGGTTAATATTCGTCAAAAACTAACAGCGAAAATGGGGAAAAGGTGAAACAAAAAAAAAAAACCTGAAAAATTTATAAATATTGCAGCATTAAGAATTCATATACAATGTTTAATAGAATTCAGAAAAAAATTAATGCAGCAATATTTTAAGTTATAAATTTATTGTTTTTTTTACTAGAATTTCTTGTTTTTTCTTTTCTAGTTTTAACAACTTTTTTTTATTTTCTAAGTTTAATCTTAGCCATATTATTTTTCATGCTCGCATTTTTCTATTTAATATACAGTATGATTGGCGATCATATTTTTTGCAGTTAATTTTCAAAGTTGTGATGACTGAATCTCCTAGAATTTGGGTCATCTTCGGAACAAGTCGAGCTAAAGCGTCGAGTTGCAGTTTCATTTTTTAACCGAATCTTGACAACAGCATTTTATGATCTGATTGGAGATTAAAACTGTCTGCCTGGGAAGTACAGTTCCAAAACCTTTCTTTGTCTTGTCAGAAAAGTCCCACAAAAAAGGGCTTGAGATCATTCGGTAATAAGAATGTTTAATGTTTGTGATTGGGGTTGACAAAAAGATTTAGCAACTAAAGAAAAAACAAAAACAAAAAAAATGGAAAATCATCCGATCACTAGCAATAAAAGATATTATTACAATTTTATGTTTAAAATAAACTTCGTCAAAATAAAGTCAAATTCTGGAAATACAGGATGAATATCAAAAATGGCAGATACGTCGGCGGAAAATTTGTCAACAAAAAGACATGGTTTCGGTCAGCAGAAAACGAACTTAATTTCTTAATTTGCTGTTCTCTTTTTATGGACCTAAATCTTGGCTGGTTGGTCAGATCAAAATCTAGGAGGGCAAGAGGAAAACCTTCCTCTCCCGGGTTCACATACGATTGGTCAATCCCAGAGTAGACAATAGCTTATCGCCATAATCATGGCAGTGGAGATAGTAATGCAGCCATTGACCAGTGCCGCTATTAATGACAGAAGCTCTCATTTCTTTGACCACCCAAGGCCTTGTGCCAAACTTTGAACTATATGCCCTGTTCATATTGACAGAGCACACTTGTCAATGTTCGACATTTTTGTTTTATTTTCCTTTTATTAAAAATCTCAAATGATATCTTTTTTATTTTTTTGTCCTTTACGACAAAACTGCCCCCCTGCCCCCCTTTAAAATTTGTTTTGGTTTTAGCAAAGTTCAAACTTTTATCTTTGATTTCAAATAGTATCTGTACTCGTTAACTAACATCTTTTTTAACAATGATTTTTAAAAAATTGTTAATACTCAAATTAATTGATACTGTAATTTGAAAACTAATTATTTTCATAATTGATAAATTTATTTTTTAATTTTCATAATTAATTAAAGATTCGGTTAATTTCACCAGTCAACTAATGGCTTTTAAAATGGTAGTTTCATAAATTAAGCATTTCTACAGTGGAATATTTTGTTAATATATTATATTACTGAACTTCTAAAATTGTCGAGCAGTGACAATCCACAGTGGCGCGGAAATCACACCGTGATTCTGGTTGTGTTCCATTGACAATTGTGTGGAATAAACTAAAATAATCCTTGAAAATCTCTTTTCAACAAAAAAGAGAAAAGATATGCCTCTGAAATTGCAGCACAGTCCAACTTGGAATCGTTCTTATACAAAGACACAAGTATTTCATCTCTCCAATCTTGAGATACTTCCATACACTTCCCATTTTTTTGGAATTTTATTACTATATTTCTTTTATAACCACCCATTTCTGAGACTTTGTTGTTTTTCAACTTCCTTAACAGCCATGATTGGCTCTTGTTACTTAATCAGATCCGATACAGATTCATCAACGACTGAATGGTGATTAAGGAGCTCGCTATTATGTTCACATATATCTATTCTAAATATATTAGGTAAACGTAGACACGGAGTCAACGGCCTTCGATCATCAGACCGGTCTGATGACCGTCCAGGCGAGGAACTGACAGTCAGCGAAGGCTGTTGACTACGTGTCTACGCTTTACCTAATTTACATGCTCTATCAATGATATTGAGCAATTTAACTATTAATATAAGCAATCTCACTCTACAGATTAATTATTCTAAAATATATAATCTTTATTTCTCATAAGCCGCCCGGATAGGGATTAACGGTCATCTATGGCCTTGATAGTGAAATAAATTTCTTTTGTCTTTGATCGAGTTCCTGTGTGAAGAAAAGGTTCTAAACTGTGAACAGGGAGGAGTAAAAGTATTCTTGGTATACGACGTCCAATGTCACTCGTTCTCATTCGCAAAGGCATCAAGTCATGTGATCACAAGAGTCGAAAAAAACAGGACTTCATAGGACGCCAGAAGAAGCGGATAGTTCGGCCGTCTCTTTTTTGCAGCCATTACGAGTACAAATGTTATCATCATCAGTCTCGATACAGATGTGTTTGTTATTGGGGTTGATCTTGGCAAAGAATTCTACGGTGACACAGACACAGACACAGCAAAACCGTTTGAGACCTTCGTGTATGAATGGACACCCAAAACAACGCCAGATTGGATATGTTTTGTTTTTAAAGTAGATAGGAAATAACAATGGCCCCGAATCAAGACTCACTGAATGATCATTCGAAACGCACCAATTAGCAATCTGCTATCTACAGCCTTAATGTAAATCTAACTAAAACCACCTCCTAACCGTCACAGAAAACGGATGATGATGAGTCAGTCATCAACTGGATGAATCTTCCTTCTACTCTACACAGTTTAACCGCTTTGCTTTGCAAAACGTAAAAAAAGAAAACCTAATTGCACAGACGCGAACATTTGAACTTGTCTTCAGAATAAAATACAATGCACAGATCTTTGCATGTGAACTCAAGACATATGATGTGAACTTACGGGACACAATCTGGTTTTGTAGAAAATATTGATATTGATGATGACACTGTCATTGTCAGTGCCGACGAAAGTGACGATGATGGCCGTCACAATGATGACGAGAAATAACATTTCCTTTATAAAATTGTGTTCTTCTTAATGAATTCTCATAAATTCTCATCAAATTCGTTTTGGTTAAAATGGTATGATATTCCGGGCAGTTTTAGCATTCCATTCCATCTTTGTTTTCTTTCACCCGCTTTTAGGTCACTGAATGAAAAATCTATAATGATATCAACCCTTTGGCCCGAGACTAAATATTCTAGTAATTAATACAAATCATCTTCCTTAAGTTATGTGATTAGAATAAATATTGGTTTCTCGAAAGAATAAATGAGCCGTGCAACCTTTTTGAACCAGACTTTTTTTATTAAGTTTCCCTGGATTTATTTGTAAAGTGGGTCTCTATTTTCTGATAAAAATAGCTAACATTACAGACATATCAATTGCATTTGATACAATTTTGTTTACATTTAGTGAAAAAATACCCAACAACTTAAAACTAATTCTACGTTGAATATGTCGTTGAACCTACAAGGTCAATCCTATCAATCAAACCTGTATAAAAACATGTTTCTAAGCGTTTGTTATGTTAACCTTGCTATGAAGTATAAATAATTATATAAGTGGTTGATCTAAAAATAAATTTTTAACTTCTGTTTTCCTTTGTTTTATTTTTCAATACATAGAAACAAATTTTGTATTAGTTTCTTTTATCTATTTATTTATTTTTTTTACTGTTATCCACATCTCTATTGTTATATTCACAGCGTTTCCAAGTACAACGGATATAGGCCTTCGGTTTCTACAGTTTTAAGTCAGTATTATCTGAAATTTGAGATTCAATCGTACTCAATAATACCAACACTTCTACCCTGTCACTGTTAACGTAATGAAAGGGGTGTACTCTTGTAGTTTGAATAAATATTTCATATCGAAATTATAAGAAAGTTTCCACATTAAGACATAAAGGTTTCCAATTTTAATATCTTGAAAATTCCGAAAGGCTCATCGACCGAAAAGATGTGAAAATAACAATGCAAACGGGGCTAATGATTTAAAAACTTAGAGTTTCGTATCAGGAAAACAACGAAGTGATTATTTTATGATTGATTAACCAAATTTGAATTCAATGATACATATGTCTATGTTCTTTGTTAGTAATTTTAAACAGCATTTAAAGGTTTTTTTTCTTACAGTATTTTAAAGATAGAATTGCACCTATTGTCTTAATAACTAGTATTTCTAATAACAGAATTAAATATTATGAATATAAAATCAACTTATATAGAAAAAAAAAGCTCTTGGCCATCAATTCAAAATGGCGGTATGAAAATCTTCACTATTAACATCTTAACTCGATCTTCTCTTCGTTCATTAACCCTTTCACCAATTCGTTCATCAATTCAGTTCTTGTCCAAAAAGTGGACCAGCCCTCCTGTCTACTCACCTACCTTCTTATTCACCCATCCCAGCATCAAACTTTGTTTTTTCATTCTGTATAAATATATGTTATATATATATAGATATATAAAAAGAAGATAAAATATAACATAAAAAATGTTATATATATGATATTTACTTGGTGAGCACAAACCCAAGTCTGGCACAAGGCCATTGTTACGTGCTGTTACCCGGGCTTTTTGAATTTGGTGTTACCCTTCACCTAGATGAGATGCTCTCCTGAGTTAGCGAGCCCCATCTGCCCGAGGCTGCTAGAGTGAAAGTTATGGTTTTTGACTGGGATTTGAACTCGCGTATTACGATCTCAGAGCCCGAACTTTTACCAATGCTGCTCCACCGTCGCTGTTACTTATATATATGATTTATTTATATTCGCCTATTCTCTGTATATAATAATATGATTAGTTGTTACAGTAGTTAAGTTACACATTTGAAAATTGATCAAATAAGTTACATTGCATGAATACTTTCTTTGTGTCAAAATAGCAGTTTTTCCCTGAGCTGAAATGACTTATTATAATTTTGGTTGTCACAGAATTGGTTTTCTGTTATTTACAGTCAGTTCCGTATGAATTTGAAACTATCCTCAAATTGATTATTTTGTAATAAATCTGAAATATTTCATGTAAATAAAAAAATGTAATTAAAATAACGTGCAAATTACAGGCAACGACAGAACGGCACTCATCATTTCAGTGTTTTATTGCATTACACAACTGTTGATAATTTAGAATTTGCGTCGATTTCAACAGTCGTTGCAACCGTAAATCAGTTGGATGGTAAATTTTGAAGTCTGTTTACATTCGATTTAAATAGAAACTATTTAAATCGAATGTAAACAAACAGACTTCCTTTCGGTCAGATGACCACGCAGGCGTGAACTGATGGTTGCCGAATGCTGTTGTCTCCGTGTCTACGCTTAACTAATACACACGCTATATCACTGATATTGAGCACTTTAACTATAATTTTAAGCAATTTTATTACTTAGATTATATATATATATATATATATCATAATGCACGCTCGCACAAAAATCTGTACAAGTATATTGTTTATAATACATAAAACAATATTTTAGGGCAGCGGTGGTGGAGCATGGGCAGCAACGGTGGAGCATTGGTAAAAGATCAGGCTATGAAATCGTATTACACGAGTTCAAATCCTAGTTCACCTTTAGCTGCTTCGGGCTGATGGGGCTCGCTAACTCGGGAGAGCAGCTCATCTAGGTGAAGGGTAACACCAAATGTAAAAAGCCCGGGTAAGAGCACGTAAAAATGG
>JAUZSX010314772.1:0-12035 GCA_034780655.1 Idiosepius hallami | reverse complement strand
CTCCCAGTCCTCACCCTAGGGGGTAACTCTACATGAGGACGTTTTTATACCCTCCGGTTGGTTGGTGTGAGGGAGGGAAGGGGTAGGAGATGGTGTGGTCCTTCCTTCAGTTCAAATGTGCTGCTGCTGATTATACTGACGGTGTGAAACTCTAAGCAACACCTGTTATGGATGTGCACAAGAAGCAGATATTCGTCATTAAACTCCTCTACGTCGAAATAAAAAATAATAAAGAAAAAAAATGAAACAAAAACATTTACAAGTGCTTGTTGGATGTTATTAAAAGCCGGTGTATTTGATGTCAGCACATTTAAGAGACGGTTTCAGAGTGGCGACAGAGATGCAAAGGGCAAAGCGCGCCCAAGGACACGAAAATAAGCCACCTTGTTTACTGCTGGCGAAGGGGCATCGAGAATAGTAGTGACTATGTAGAAAAATAAATTCAAGAGCACAAAAGGTCGCTTGTTTTAATAGTTCCACTCCTGTCTTCGTTGCTATACAAATTTTTTTTTAGTTAAAAGTGGGAAAATACATGGCATTACTTTTGGAACGACTTTCATAAAAATGAATAAAAAAAGTTATTTTGCAGAAAAAACGAAGCCTTAAAGACCTTTTGCTAACCCTTTGAACCCTGACTTATCCAAATTAGCAAGTAGTCTCTAAGAGTCGTTATATTATAGGAGCAAATATATTAAAGCCAAAATAATGGTGGATCATCTTTTCCTTATGCTGTCAGGGCCGATTTATCGGTCTTTAGGGGCCCAAAGGAATTAAAGAAAACAAAGAAACCCAAAACCACAGAAGAAAAAAAATATATTGCATTAACTATGCACAAATACTAATGTTTGTAGTCAAATAAACATTAATTTATTGCGATTCAGTTTATTTATATTTTCAATTTACAGCATTTACCGATCAAAATATTTTCAGATAAATTAAAAAAAAAACATTCATTCAAAATAGATATTTTCCTCATTTCACAAGACAGTATTTTTAATGTTTATTGTTGGGAAATTTTTATGTCATTTTTTAAATTTTATTTTTAGGGTTATCGAATAAACATAAATATTAAAATCTGGTTATACTTTAAAATAGTTCAAACTTTCAAGTTGGTTGCTTCTTCGATTAGAAAAAAAGAGTTATTACAATATTTATAATTTACATAACTTAACAATCATCTCATAACTATCTTATTTATTTTTGAAATAAACCAAACAAATTATTTATTAAAAAAAAAGATTGAAATAAATTTACTAAATTAGAAAAAGTTGAATAAAAATATTATTTTTAATGGAAAAAGGTATTTTTAATTTTAAATATTAATATATAGGAACTCATAAATCAACAAATATCAGAAAGTAAATTAAACATTCTTAATTTAAACAAACCTACTAAAATAGTTTAAACTTTCAATGTGGTCATTCATTGCTTCGATTTTTTTTTAGAATTTTGATTAAAAAAAAAAATTAGGATTCCTTTCTTAATAAAAATTTTTTAAAGACATAAACACAAAAAATAATATTGTTAACTTACAAATGTATAACTTTTTTTTGTACTGATTTTGGATCCGATCCTGATCAAAGAGCGAAGCATCATCGTTTACAAATAAAATATAAAAATGATTTCTTTAATGTCGTCTGCTTCAATCAATTTTAGCCGCCAAAAGTTACCAAATTTCAGCTAAAATTTTTGGATATAAAATCTATTGTAAAAAACATCGTTGGCTTTAATAAACTTTATCAGCCGCCAAAACTGAGTTTTTAAAAATGATTTATTACAATTATACAATACAACAGTCGCCTCATAACTTCTTATTCATTTGTTTTTTTTTAAAAATAAACCCAAATATTATTAATAAAATAAAGATTAAAATGAAATCATTTAATTTGGGAAAAACTTACTTAAAAGTTAAAAATTTTTTTTTTAGAAAAAGTAACTTAATGGAATTAATTGTTATGAAAAATTTTAATGATAAAAAAAGCGTAAGATAAACAAACAGGAAGCGACACAGATTCTTCTTTGAACACAGTTTTTCTTACGGTTTAACAGTTAACAAATGAAAATAAATATTATATAAACAATATTTAGAAATATTAAGAAATAAATACCTACATTAAAATATTGTGAACTTAACTTTGTTCTGTATCAATTTTCGAACTCGATCAGAACTTATGTTTTTGTTTACAAAATGAATCATAAAAATTACTTTCAATAAAGTCGTCTCGTCTGTTAATAAGTTTTATCTGTCATCTTATTATTTTAAATTTCATTTTTAAGTAGGAAATATTTAAAAAATTAAAACTAATTTAGTCTTTAATCCGTTTGACCCTATGAGGCCGATATATCGGTCCTGAAAACATAAAGTACAAGAAGACACACCAATATTTTGACTCTAATATGTTTCTCTAATATAACAATTAAAACAGTGACTACTTGGTAATTTTGATTATTCGGGGTTCAAAGGGTTAAAAATACTTATAAACAGGAAAAAAGATTAATTATTATTTTTTTATCAATAATTTCATTTTTTTCCTAACAGAATCTTTCAGTGAAAAAATAGTCTGATTAGGTTAAAGGGTATGAGGTGCCAGGGATTTAGTCTGAAGAAAAATCTAGTTTTACAAGGTTTTGTCTGGGTTTTCCATCATTTGACATGTGGTAGTCAACAGATCTCCCAAATTACCAACATCCCCAATAATATTTTGTGGGTGTTCTTTTGTTTATAGATGCCTTAGTTTTAAATGGTCTTTTAGGTTTTCTTCGATCTAATTTAGAAGTGTCTGACCCATTATGACCCAACATGAAGTGAACTCGGGTGATATGGGGGTCAATATGATGACATTAGAGCAGACTGTCCTGGGTGAAGTTAACTTTAGCTCAATGCTACTGAATTACAACTACATTAATAAAATGATCAAAGTTAAAATTAAAATAATCCCGTAGTTTCGATTTAATTAAAATCAGAAAATATTCTATTATTATAAAAGTAGTAATTTATTATTATCATTAGCAGATATTACATGGGTCACTTTACGTTCAGCACTTGCACGATGTTAGGGGCCAGTGACTTTCACTAAAGTCACAATGACAACAAGTCTTAACATGGGCTCGTTCGGCAAATTCTCCTGGTCCATTATAGTCAAAAACTGTATGGCGTTTTTTTTTTACCCGAAAGCGCCCATTCCTCACACGCACCATACAGAGTCCAGACTCTGCAAACGCCTGGTGTTGCTGGTGCAGGTGAATACTGAAGGCAGAGTGACGATAAAGTCATTTCAGCAATATTGAAAGTTCTCACACCGGGAACACCAAGGTAGCAACAACAGCATTTTCACTTGCATGTCGTAAGTAAGTAGTGGTTTTTACTAGAGTTAAATTTAAAGAAAACAACAGAAATTTGTCTCGCCAAGAAAAACAACAAATAAGCACGTGTTTATTGGGCGAAGAAGAAGAGAAAAAAGAAGAAGAGGAAGAAGAAAAGGAAAAGAAGAGGAGAAAGAAAAGAAGAAGAATAAGAAGAAAAGTAGAGGAAGAAGAAGAGGAAGAAGAGGAAAAAGAAGAAGAGGAAGGGGAAGAAGAAGAAGAAGAAGAAGGGAGAGGAAGAAGAAGAAGAAGAAAAGGAAGTAGAAGAAGAAAAGGAGAGGAAGAAGAAGAAAAAAGGGGAAGAAGAAGAAAAAGAAGAAGAAAAAGAAAAAGAAGAAAGCGAAGAAGAGAAAGAGAAAAAAGAAAGAAAAAAAATCCCGTTTTTCTCAAATTCAAATCTAAAAAATTTTCTTCTTCCTTTCTAATTTTTTGTGATGTTGTGGGGTTTAGGGTTAGGGTTAGAAATAAATGAATGTCATGGTGTCTGGTGACTAGTGGTGGGGGTGGTGCGCTCAGTAAGGGCGGGGGTAGAAATGAACAAAATTTCGATCCTTTAAATGGAATTCATTAATTTTGATAAATTTTTTTTTTTCACACTGATTTGTCATTTCATTTAGGATCAGGAATTATTTTTCTGTAGAGTTGGGGTGTTGTATTTTTTGGGTTAGGGTAAAGCATCAGTCTTTTTTTTTTTTTTTTTTTTAGAGTTGGGTGTTGTTGTTATTGTTGTCTTTTTTATATCTGTTTTTATTTTAGAGTCGGCATGTAGTTTATGTTTAATTTAATTTAATTTTTTTTGGAGGGGGGTATAAGGTGTTAGTTACTATGGTTTTCATGTTTTAAAAAACTTTTTTAATTTTTCATAGCTATTTGCTTTTCTTTTTTTTTCTTTTTTATAAAAAATGGGACTGGAATAATAAATAGAAATTATTTCGTTGTAGATTGTGCTCCCCCCACCCACTAAAAAAAAAGCAGAAAAAAGAAGCAACCAAAAGTTTCTTCTTTCATTTCCCGCCACCAACCTGTGGTTATTTCAATAAAATTATTGAAAAAAAAAGAGTAAAAAAAAAAAATCCGAAGAATTTTTAATCTTAGAAAAAAATAAATTTATTTTTGATTTTTCTATTAAAAAAGAAACTGATTTTCTACGATTCAAAATAAATATACAAAACTCCAATCAAAAGAAAAGAATTCAATTCCACTTCCACTGGCGTTCACAAATATTTCTCTTCATTTTTAAAATCCAATTTCAGGTTTTTATATTCCACATTGGTATTTTTCACATTTGGATTGCATATTTTCTTTCTCTTCCTTTTCTTTTTTTCTTTTTCTTTTCATTGCATTCATTCATTTTTTTATTTTTTTCAATATTAAGGAGTATTTTACTTTACTCTCCAAAATCTCAAAAGCAAAAAAACCCAAAAAAAAACACCGCACACCATTTGGTCTTTTTGCACCTTTTCACTAACTCAACATTGACTACGCACACAGTTGTAGCAGGGGAACATTCCTCAAAATAATTGAGTTATTTAATTATTTTTTCTTGGGCTTTGGTAACAGATTCTTTTTTTTTGTGGGGGAAGAAATCAAGTTTTGTGTTTTTTCTTTTTTTTTTAAAGGAAACTTTTTTCCATTGGAAAAAGGAAAAGTGAAATAGTAGATTAAATTTCCATTTTTTTTTTAACTCGTAAAAATATGGCCAAATAAATAAAGAAATAAACAAATAAAACAAAACAAAAACAAAACAAACAAAAATAAAGAATAATATTTCTTTTTTTCTTTTTTTCTTTCTTTCTTTTTTCCTTTCCCTATAACGTGTTTTGGTCTTCTACATTTCAAGTTTGGTTACTTCGTAGAGAGAGAGCTGTAAAAAATTCCACGCCTAAATGTTTTTCTGCGACATTTTTATCAAGTTTAAAAGGGGTATATATCCAAAAGCAAACGGAACACTAACACTAGTTGTGGAGCGGGAGGGAGGGGGAGAGAGAGAGAGAGAAAGAGAGAGAGAGAGAGAGGGGAGAGAGGGAAGGGAAAGAAAGAGAGGTGGCAGGGAGAGACACAGAGAGTTTGTGGGTGTTGTTGTGGGTGTTAGTTGCTCTCCGTTGCTGACGCAGTAGTTGTTGTTGTTAGGACTAAAAAGAAACGAACAAATGAAAGACAGATGGAAGGAACGAAGGACAGGGCGATTTTGGAGGAGTGTGAAAGGAGAGACAAAGTCCACAAGAGATTCCATGAGAGTAATAATAATAATAATAATAGTGAAGAATAAATGAGGATGAACACGCACAACAACAACAATAACGACAACGCAAAAGCAAGCCCAAAGAAGGCACAGGTGCGCACGCCACGCAGAACAGCAGAGCAAGCAGGTGTGCAAATGATTACATTATAAACAATTTTTTTTTTCATTCTTCGTACCTGGATTTTTTTTCAGGGCCATTCTGTTCCCCCCCTCCGTTAAAGTTCAAATTCAATTCACAGGTGTTTTCTTCTACTGGATGCAACACGCACATGTATAAAACGATATGAGGTGTGTCAGGTGTATTATTGTATTTGTGCTGTTGGTAAATGATGTATGTACAATTTTATATGAATCCTTTGAATCACGACTTATCAAAATTACCAAGTAGTCATTTAGAGTCTTTGTATTATAATAACATATCAAAAACAATATATTGGCGTGTCTTCTTTCGCTTTATGTTCTCAGGGCCAATATATCGGCCCGTTAGGATCTAAAGGGTTAACAAAATCATTCAGCCAAATCTTTTAGACAAATCTTTTTACGCAGTTTTCAAATAGAGAAGACAAAAAAAAAAATTAAATAAAGAATTTTAAGGTTGAAACTTTGTTTGCACTTGGTCTAGTGGGTATGCATTTGGATTTCGGAATCATGATATACGAGTTCGAATCCTAGCCGTTAAATTGGATTAAATACCTTTGGAAAAGATATGAATCACCACATTCCCTCAAGCTAGGGGTGAAATAGTCCACATATTGTGTTATTAAAAAAAAAAATGTGGACAAAAATTAAGTTTGATAAAATATGGTTGTTCTCGGAATTTAATGACCTAAAATGATGATATTATATTTACTTGGTGAGCACCAACCCAAATTTGGCACAAGGCCATTTTTAAGTGCTCTTACCCAGGATTTTTAAATTCTGTGTTACCCCTCACCTAGATGAGATGCTCTCCCAAGTTAACGAGTCCCATCTACCAGAGGCAGCTACAGGTGAATGTAATGGTTTTGACTGGGATTTGAACTCGCTTAATACGATCTCAGGCCCCGAGCTTCTACCAATGCTACATCGTCGCTACCCTAAAAAGTTGATATGCTGTAGAAAAAAAAAATAATAAAAAGTTCTTTCTGATGTAAATTTTAAGTAGTTTTCACCTGAAGTTTTCATCCGTTGGGGATAATCACGAGGAGTCGAAACACGTCTACATGACATCATCGTGTATACACAAGACACACACACACATACACACACACACACACATACATACATACACACACACACACACACACACACAACTGCTTGCAGAGACACATACACATTTAGACATGAACAGCTGCTGGTGTTCTGTGGCTGCGCTCTGCGTATGTTCTTGGCGTCACTCGTTGTCGAGTATGACAGTCCTGTGGTGTGGACCCTTTCGTGGAAGACGCCTGTGCGTGATGTCTTTTTTTTAATGTGTGGAGACTGATGCGCCTGCAGTCACCACACGATTCCTTAACAGAGGTTGGCCTTGTTCCAATGGCACAGAGAGAACCATGACGACTGAAGGCCATCCTATGTTGCAGCCTTCATCCACCTTCAGTGCCGTTGTGTCACTGTTGACATCATCCGCCACATCCGCCGTTGAAGTCTTGTGCTATTTAACGCATAGCTGGAGGGAAGATTGGGCTTCATACCTTTCCAAAGGGTATTAGTTGACATGTCAATGTAGACAGAACAACTTGGATTCGAACCCGCGTAGTACTGATAGAAATATTGATTTTAACCCTGTCTAAATACCTATAAAAATCTGACTGCAGTGTTTGTTAGAGACCCTACAAACATAAACAAAAATAGTTATTCAGAAAAAAAACCAGTTAATATATAGATCTCTTCAGAAACAAAATCACAAGACTTTTTTTCCAAAAATGATTCAGACTACTAAGATTTGCACATGTACAGTACTGCCTTTCTATATACTATGCTAATGGGCAGCGACGGTGGAACATTGGTAGAAGCTCGGGCTCTGAGATCGTATTACGCGAGTTCAAATCCCAGTCAACACCATTACATTCACCTTTAGTTGCTTCGGGCTGATGGGGCTCGTTAGTTAGGGAGAGCAGCTCATCTAGGTGAAGGGTAACACTGAATTTAAAAAGCCTGGGTAAGAGCACGTAAAAATGGCTTTGTGCCAAACTTAGGTTGGTGCTCACCAAGTAAATATAATAATCTGGTCTTTCGTAATTTTTTAATGTAAGGGGAAGAACTCTGTAGCTAAGTGTATAAGTTACCTCCCCTGAAAATTAGGTAAAATTGTGTGTTTTTAGATAAAACTCAATGTACAAATCTTTCAGTTTTGTCTGAATATTAACTGCATTTCAGACTTTTGTCCTCATCTTGGCAGTTTTTGTTATTTTAGAGATGAGGCTTCATAATCTGAGTATTAACATTATTTTTCAGACTATTGTCCTCATCTTGGTAGTTTTTTGTTATTTTAGAGATGAGGCTTTATAATCTGAGTATTAACTTTATTTGCAGACTTTTGTCCTCATCTTGGTATATTTTGTTATTTTAGAGATGAGGCTTCATAATCTGAGTATTAATTTTATATCAGACTTTTATCCTCATCTTGGTAGTTTTTATTTTATATACAACTTATTAAGTTGTTCTCACTACGTTTTAGTCAAGTTAGCCTCAGCCTGTCCAGGTGATTAAGATAATACCCAGATTATGAAGCCTATCTTAAATAAATACAATTATACGTAGACCCTATAACAACAGGAAGACTGATCTAAGCCCAAACAGGTAAGGAGAGGTCTTCCTAAAACTCTATAACAACAGGAAGACTGATTCAAACCCCGAACGGGTGAGGAGAGGTCATCTAGCTCAACAACTACGCAAATGTCATTTAAAAACGCCATTACTATTTTAATGTCTTGACCAAAATCAAATATGTCTAAATTTATGAGAAGTTGTTTAAAGCCTTCCTGTTTGCGTTAAAGACATTTAAATGCCTTCAACTCGGTTGTTATGGTCACCGCATTTGCGGAAAGGATATTTGCTAAGATTTACACCATTTACGAATCTCTGGGAATTGCCCAAAAATGCTCGTTTGATAAAATATTGGTGATTTATACAAAAAATATCATGGTTAGTTTAAATAGATATGCATTAAAATTAAGTTTTATCAATGTTCTTTTTATACTTTCTCCAAGGGAATCAAGTCTTTTCTTTGCGAATATTTCAGTATTTTTTTAAATATCATTATCCATTGGAATGACAATTTTTCGTATCTTTTAATACCTTCTCCAAGGGAAACAAGTCTTTTCTTGCAAAAATTCATTATTTTTTAATAAATATCATTATTCATTGGAATTGCGAGTTTTCTTATTTTTTAATACCTTCTCCAAGGGAAACAAGTTTTTTCTTGCAAAAATTCATTATTTTTTAATAAATATCATTATCCATTGGAATTAGAAGTTTTCTTATCTTTTCATACCTTCTCCAATGGAATCAAGTCTTTTCTTGCAAATATTTCGCTATTTTTAATAAATATCATTATTCATTGGAATTGCAAGTTTTCTTATCTTTTCACACCTTCTCCAATGAATCAGGTCTTTTTAGACAACAAATATTCTTTCTTTATCTCCCCACCCCCTCCCTTATCCAGCCTCTCTCTCTCTCTCTGACCCATTCACTTCTCATAATAATTGCATACATTTATCCATTGTCACAACATACAACAATCATCAAAATACCATATTTACTCAATGGGCTAATCCTACTTAAAATGGTCTTCAATCTAATGCTTAACCATAACTAGACTCTTTCGTGACCCATTCACTTCTCATAATTGATAAATACATTTATTCATCGCCACAACATACAACAGTCATCAAAATACCACATTTACTCAATGGACAGATCCTACTTAAAATGGTCTTCAATCTAATGCTTAACCATAACTAGACTCTTTCGTGACCCATTCACTTCTCATGATGATTGAATACATTTATTCATCGTCACAACATACAACAGTCACCAAAATACCACAATTACTCAATGGACTGATCCTACTTAAAATGGTCTTTAATCTAACACTTAACTTTAACTAGACTCTTTCGTGACCCATTCACTTCTCATAATGATTGAATGCATTTATCCATCGTCACAACATACAACAGTCACCAAAATATCTCATTTACTCAATGGACTGATCCTACCTAAGAAAAAAAAAGTGACAGGTGTTGGGAAATTGCGTAAAATTCCAAAATAGAAATAATCTAATTGGCTTTTGGAGTGACTAAAGACAAGTACCACTTAGAAAAACTCTCGCCCACTAAGATAATTCCTGTTTTCGCTAGATCAAACCAGTTCTATATAAACAGAAATCCGCACTCGAAGAATTCAGTCTGAAACAGCCTGTAGGGACAATCCTTGCTGTTTATTTCGGCTCATATTTTTATTTCTCAAAAGAAAGATATTACAACTTCGCCTTGAGACCCAGCAACTACAGAAGACCAGCAGCTAAATAATATCAGCAGTTAAAAAAGAGCTAATTTGCAAAGTTCCTCAACAGAAATAATCACTTTAGTCAGTTACTTACTTTGAGTGGCTGACCGACAACTTCTATTACGAATTACTACTTTCACGAACACGGACACTATTCCAAGAATCTGACAGTTGCAGCCAAACCATCAACTTGACGATGAATAAACCATTTATATAATTTTACGATAGACTTGAATTTATTTAGTTTTTTTGTTCAATCACTTAAATCCACGGCACACATATCGAAGATATACCTTCGATGTGTGTGTGGATCACAACAACTAGAGGTCCTGTCAATCAAAAATAAAGCCGTTGGTTGGTGCTGGTATGGGTGGTCACAGGATTATCTGATGATCGTCTGTTGCATTGGTATCTAGGACCTCTGGGTGTTGTGATTCACACAAAATAAAGGTATATCTTTAAAATATGTGCCGTGGATTTGTTGATCGAATAAATAACTTCGATTCAATAGTTTTTTGTTCATAAAAACGTTTATTCTTCGCCAAGAATATTTGGTTGCAACTGTTATGTTTCTGCGAGAGAGCGTATATGAGCGTAACGGCAATAATTCAATATAAGAAGCAGTCTGTCAGTTACTTCAATAAGTAATTGACAATAATGATTACTTCTGTTGAGGAATTCAGCAATATAACTCGTCTTAGGCTGGTAGCGCACTAAAGTTGTTGGTCATCTATAGTCGTTGCTGCTGATAGACTTCTTGGTATTACTGGCGTTGCTGTTGCTGCTGGTGTTGTTGCTGCTGCTGCTGGTGGGTCTCAAAGGCGAAGTTATCTTTCTGTCGAGACAGAAAAATGTGAGTCAAGAGATCCTGCTGGCTAGCTGGTGCAGACTCGTAGCTGACTGACTAGTCTGGCCTAGGTTGGCTGTTTATATAGAAAAACTTATCGCCTACGCAAGTCTTTCTAGTTCAAACTGGTTCCGACCAGTTTTAAGTGGCTTACTTTGCAAATTTCCCAAAGCCAATGTAATTTTAGAATTACGTAATATCAATGCAGATGTAAGCACTTACAGATGTCCATTTACATCCTGTTATTCCAATTATCTCCAATTCTATCTTTGTGCCAAATTTCATGCTTGTTTCACAATCTGAACGATTCGGCCTAAAAATGGATTTCATCTGCTGCACTATTAATATCAAATAAGGGTTAGTGGTACAGAAAATGGGTTATATAGAAACACTCTCGCCCATGCAAACAATCCCAGCCGATTCCGGATGTAACCAGTTTCAAGTGGTACTTATCTTTTCCACTTACGAACTCAATTATTTCAATTCTATCTTCAGTTTTTACGCAACGTTCAAACACGACCTTTGTCCAAATATGGTTATAAGAAACTTGACACCACATGACACTTTTTGGGTTTTTTATTTCTCTTTCGTTTACTTCAAATTTAAACAAGTTTAAACTGGTTTCTTCCAGTTTCAAGTGGCTTATTCTTCCAAATTTCCCAAAGCTAATTTAATTTTAGAATTACACAATATCAAAGCATCTTATCTCTTCATATGCTTCCTGTTTCTTCCAATTATCTCCAATTCTATCTTCAGTTTTTACGCAACGTTCAAACACGACCTTTGTCCAAATATGGTTATAACAAGCTTGGCTACCAATTAATTACGAAGAAACTCGACACCACATGACACTTTTGGGCGTTTTATTTCTCTTTCGTTTACTTCAGATTCAAACATATCCGGTCTGCTTCCGTAATTTACACAAGTACTTTCTTTCATTGTTTAAGGTCATATCTTTAACATTGCCAAAATTTACTAACCAAATTCAATTGTCGTTTTCAACGATTATGAACGAGGATACGAGGAAGGAGGAAAACAATACGTAAGCGACAAAAACAAAAGTAGCGTTTTGATGTCGTCTGCGAAATGGAGTGA
>JAUZSX010314762.1:0-12035 GCA_034780655.1 Idiosepius hallami | reverse complement strand
TATATATATTGTTAAACATTAATGACGTTTTCATTAATATAGTTGACATTATATCCGTTAAGTGTCATTTTAAGCCTTGAGGCAAATTATTTGAAAATTCCACATAGCCCTAACCCTAACCCGATTGCATTCTGACATTTTTTATGGGACCTTACCCCCCCCATTATTGGATTTCATATAATTGCAAGAGTAGAACTTTCTTGTAGAAAACAATTGGAAGGGAACTAGCAGTCGAATAGCAGATTGGTGAACAAGCAGATAGCTTCCCCAATTCTATTTCATTTATATATTTTATTCAATGCGTTTCGTTTCTTTACCTGTAGCGAATTCTGTCTTATTCTTCAAAAGGGCACCTCCCAACCCCTTTCAAGGTCTACGTACAGGAGATGAGAATTATACATTCAAGTGCTATTTACTTTTTTTAAACGTTCTTACCAAAGTTGAGAGAGATGCCCTTCTCTATTCTTTTCATCTTCAGGGAGCTGGAAACAAAAGATGGTTGAAATGGAGTGTTTATGCGTTTATTTTTGATGCTCCTTGCTCGAGCATTTTTCTTCCTCTGCTGAAAGGTGGACTTCTTTCAGGTCACCGGTTGAACGTAACGTTTTCACAAAATTGCATTCATACCCAAAGGAATGTAAATAATATAATATAAATAAGATTTTGAACTGGTGTTTGCACGTTTTTTCTGTAATTCAGCACTCAAGGAATATTATTTATTCAATATCGGTAGTCGACCTTTAATTGCATTATTTGTATTATTTATAAGTTTATTACACCTTGAAGGCTTCTCGGGCAGTACTATTACTCAAATTGCTATATTCATACGTCATGTATTAGGTCCATATGATGAACTCATTTTGTTTTCTTTTTATTTTGCGGGACATTTATCTTTTCCTAAATTAATAGCATTAACAGAGTATTATAAATACAAACATACGCAAGCACAAACATCCACACTCACAAACATATATACTAATTGTTTTTGATATGTTTTAAGACTTGTTTTCTACTGGCATTTAACATTATCGTGCAGTCTTGAAAATTCATTATATTTTAGTATATTTATCGTATAAGAAGATTGACTAATTTTGATTATTTCATGTTTAAAAAACAGGAATTGGAATGCTATTTACTAAAACCTCATGATTACAACTGGGGAATTTAAAAAAATGAATTTAAAAAAATGCAATCTGGATGTAAGGAGCATTATATAAAAACGGTATGTAATAACATTTTCGAAAAAGAAGCCACAGAAAAATATGGAATACTCTAAACTGCTTAAAACTGAGAGGAAAAATGTTAAAAAAGCAAGAGAAAAGAGTGGAGAGAGAAGAAATCTGTGTTATCTCTGAGGGACACAATAGCAAGCGTCATTCAGTCTGATTAAGCAAATAGAAACAAGAAAAAAAACCTCCAAACCCTTCATGGCACGGCAAACGTCTATGAATACCAGCAATAGGTGAAATTATTTCCTGTGAATCTACAGGCAGATATTTCCTTAAAAGAATTGGGTATGCTATTTGAACTCAGGTCACATCCGTTCAATTCAAAGAATCAACGGTTGGGGCCAATGGTTATTAAGGATAAGGCAAATTGCATCAGTTTCTATGGAAGACATGAAAATTGTGTTCTTGGACTTAGAAAGAAGGAATAGATAATTCTGTGTAAGTAGAATACAAAGAAAATCAAGCTGAATGAAGAAGGAAGGCACAAAGAAGATAAAAGAAAAGATTGAAGGAAAAGAAGCGGGAAAAAACATAGAGAAGATAATGGGAGACTTAGAATAAAAAGAAGATAGAAGTTAATAGTGGAAAAAGAAAGAATAGAAAAAAGGAAGGGATAAGTGTGGAGAATGAGATTGAAGCGAAGAAAAGTGCAGTAAAAGCTTGAATAAGAAGAAAATGAGAATATAAACCAAGTAGTAGTAATAGAAGCAGTAATTGAGTATAAAAAAGAAAAGAAAGTTAGAAGATAATTTTTTTTCTAAATATTGATTCAGAAGAAAGAAAAGGAAAAAAATAAAAAATATAAAATGATAATTCAAAAAACGAAATGAATGTACAAGAAATGAAAACATAGAATGTAAAAAAAAGGAAACGAAAAAAATTGAAATAACTTGAATTTTATATATATATTTTTTTTATATATTTTTTTTTTCCATGAAACGAAAATAGAATAAAAATAAAAGCGAATGTAGGAAAAAAAAAAGAAAAAAGAAAGGAAGGGAAACAAACAAAAGAGAATGTTAAATAAGACAAAAGAAAAAGAAAGTATTTGTTATTTTCGATCTTCCTTTCTTCCCCTTTCTTTTTTTTTTAAAAAAAAAAGGAAATAAAAAAATTAACTGCAGAAATCGTGATGCTTTAGGCCCCAATGGAGACGTCCGTTGATGACGTCAAGAAAAAGAAGAGGGTTTGGTTTGGGTGAGTGTTAGCTTGCCTAGTTTAACGTAGACACCCTTATGGACTCTAATCAATTTATTTCAAATTCACTTCAATATATTGGATGTCTGTAATAATTTTTCTTCTTATAGAAGCACCCGAATTGAATGAAAAGAAGAAACCCAACTCCGTAAATAAGAAAAAAAATGAGAGTAATAATTTAATTATCATAAAATCATACATGAATTATGAAAATTCTATATAAATGATATTATCAGTAATAATAATAATAATAATAATAATAATAATAATAATAATAATAATAATAATATATGATGGATGTGTGAAGAGGACAGGAAGAGGTGAAAACCTAGGGAGATGTTGCACCATACAGTCTTTGACTGGAATGGTCCAGAATCTGCTTGGAGGTTGTTGTCACTCTTACTCTAGTAAAAACTACTGGTTGTTGGATACGAAAGCGTCTGCTGATAGGTGTGAAATCATTAATAATAATATTACCAGGTGTGAGAGCTAGAAATATTGATATGAAATGAGATGTGGCACCATAGTCTTTTGGGAGTCTTTGCCTGGGACGGAAAGGAATCTATCTGCACTATCTGAGGAGACTTATTAATCTAACTCCTGTGAGAACTACCGGTCACTAATGGCATGAAAGTGCTTAGAGTGATCGGTGTGAGATTAGTGATAACAATGCCAAAATAAGAATAAGAAATGATGATGATAAATGTAGATATTAAAATAATATTAACAATGAGGATAATAAAAAAATAATTTGATTATACTTGTATAAATGATATGATATGATACAGCAAGCTTAAAAAGTTAAGTAAAAATAATACTATGATGACTAACTGGACTCGTGTTAGTTAGGTGGTACAATAAACTAAAATAAAATAGAAATAACACAATGCTAAATGGCTGGACCCATGTAAATGACATGATACAATAATTGAAAACAAAATAATAATAATAATAATACAAGAAAATCCTAAGTAAATAAGACAATATTTAAGTTAAAATAAAACAAAATGTTTGCAATGGTGGGTCATGTGAATCACTTCGTACACTAAGTTAAAATAAAAATAATTCAAAGATTGTAAAAATAGATTTTTGAATGTTTAACTAAATAACAAAAATCTTATCTCTTTTTGTGGTCATTATTAGGTTTTGTGTGTTGCGATTTTTAAATAATAAAGCTCCTTTACTGGATTTCTTAATAACTTTTAAACTTTAAAGTATATTCCTTTTAGTTTAAAAATTTGCTGTCATTGTTCGACAATATTTGAAATAATTTTGTCAAAGTCAAAGCAACGAGAAGTAAAATTTATTTACAAGTAATGTAATAATTTAAATTGTTCTAAAAGTGTTGCAAATGTTGTTAGCAGTCTTATTAGATACTTTTTTCAGTGAGTTAAATATAAATTAATGTGTTTTATCAAGTTAACACTTTTATGATAGAAAATTGTAATGTGATGAAGAAATGGATACTCACTTTTGCCTCTCCACTCACTTTCTTCGTTACGTGAATGATGATTGCTAGCCTTCCATTCTCTCGCCATGTCCCCAGACCGCTCATTGAGCCCCAACTTCCATGGGCGCCTCCTCTGCTTGCTGTCACAAATTGTGTTCTGGACGAGATATTACTTTTTCCAGAGGACATTGCAATTCTCCATACCTCATTGCCGTGGGTACATTAATGCTGGAACCTGCTGGTATGGTCTGGCATAGAATTACCATCTCCTCAGGCTCCATGATATTTAGTAGTAACTGTATGTTGATCTTCTTCACGATCTGTCTAGGATGTGTCTGTATGTGTAAATTCGTCAGTGCGTGCGATGCGTGCAACTTGTTGCTGGTGATAAATTACATTTCATGGAAACGCAAACAAAGACGCCTTATTTAGTTTTCGAAATACTTTTGTTAATTTCATTTTATCTCCCTTCTTGAAAATTTGAAACTGCGTAAACGGCCATCGAAGGGTGATACCCCAACAGTCTGTCCAGTTGTCTTCTCAACGCGCTCCCCAAAACAGCTATATCCAAAATGTTCTTCTTCTTTATAATTTCCATTCGATTTTAATAATTGCAAATATTTAATTTGTTTGTTATTAAAATTCTTGTTTTATAATTTACACACCAACCGATATTGAGTGTTAAATTCCTCCAACCAGCTTGCCTTTTTTTTTATAAACAATGGATCAGCCCATATTTTGGTGACTGTATTCTTAGACCTATTGTTCTTAAACTAGATATTCAATTCATAGTTTCTGCTTCGATTCTTGCCCAACCCTAATTGCTAACATAATAGAACCCCATGATCAAATTAAAGAATTATTGGAATTGAAATGAAATCCAACCCAAATGATTAATTTCTCGTTGATATATGATTTTATTATTCAATGCAGTTAAATAATATTATTTAATGAATCTCAAACCCAATTTAACTTGTTAAAAATGCTATACAATTTTTCTTCAATGTAACCAGACAACACCGGGTAACCATTTGATTGTTGGTTTATAAAACAAAGAGAGAAAAGCAAACATATATGAATTTTTCAAAAATCTTTTTTTATGAAAATAAGCGTTTAATGAACAGGATTCTTAGCAGATGGTCGCAACAAACTGTAATTTTTTCCCTTTTTAAGTTAATAATATCAAGCATTTCATGCATGCGTAGATCTATTAATTTTTGTTATTATTACTTTTCCTTTCTCCTGTTTTTAAATTAGTCAAATGAAGGAAATCTTTCAAGTTTATTGAAAATATTTTGAATACACGCAACTAATTAACATAGAAGCATTTTTCTGCGATTTTCTTAATTTTCAATAATCAATAACATCCTTTGCCGTAAAACCTAGTAATTAGACAAGACGTCATTGGAGGGTTAGAAACTATATGCATAAACAATTAGAACTATATAATATATAAATATAATTGTTAGGTTCTCAGCCAGTATTCGTATAAGACGGAAAAAGGGACTGAAAACAACTAATCAATTAATCAATCAATATTAAATCCAGTACAAGTGATGAATTAAGAATAGTTTTGTCTCCCAAATAAAACAAAATGCAGAGTATTCCCTATCCTTGTTTTCAATAATAAGAAGTGTTGATTAACTTAAGAACAGTAGTAAATGTTTAATAGTCAAAATATTTAAACAGCATTAACTATATTGACAATATTAACAGTATAACCCTTGATTATTTTAGAAAACCTAATGTGTGATAGATAAACACTTAGTTGTTCCTTTATTTTCAGATTTGTAGTAAAACTGTTGGATAAAGAATCCTTTTTGACCCCAATCCATATCTTAAACAGTACAAGTCATGTTATTCGAAACATGTCATCGTCAATAAAATATCATTATTCTCTTGATCAAATGACTGAAAAGATTGATAGGTTTTGTAAAGATCCAATACCAATCAATAGATCAAAGTGGTTTTATTTACTTCAATCAATTAATAAAGGGAATGGTATTCAATGTTTTTTTCAACTGTAAAGATTTTTAGTAATAATAAACCATGAATTTGAGATATATTCATAAGAATACAATTTTTTTTATTAACACTCAGTCTAACAAATTCAAGAATAAAGTTGAAATGACAATAATAATTTTTCTAAGTTCACCCCTTACTAGAATTATTTTCCAGAATTGAAGAACATATAATGGATATTTTTTTTTAATCTTTTACGAAAATTTTCAATATTTTAAAAAGTGAACAGTAAAGTTTATTGTTTAAAATAAATTCGTGTTTTATAAGTTTTTTCGAAAAATCATATTAGCATTTCTTACATTTTAGAACACTGCAAATAAGAAAATATTTGTTAATTATTTTATTGGTTATTTCATCATTATTAATTATTTAATTAACTATATAAATAGTTGATGATTATTTTATTAAAAATTAATTGGATTTTACTAATAATCATCGCAAATATATTTTTGAGCTTATAATTTTGCAAATTATGATTGGCATAACAATTTATGTAATTTCGTGTCATTCGTCAAAATCAGTTTTTTTTAACGAATTTTATCTTCAAAATATAGAAAATAGGTATATAAAAAAGTATACGACATGTTTATTAACGTTAATGGGCGTGTCTATTGCATATGCATGGGTAAGTGGAGTAGATTAACCCAAGCCTCAATTACAAAAATGTTAGTCTCATCGTTCTGCCAACATTAGTTTGTATTGGCCAATCAGGTCTAGCAAATTGTATACTAGAAAATAATTAGGCAAAAAGAGAAAATAAAAAACAATGCTATAACAACCTGATGTCGATTTATCTAGTTCAACTGAGGTGGTTCTTCTTCGACTCCAATAAGCTAGTAACAAATAGCAAATATATTCAAATTATTCATACACTTATATATACTTACTTACTCAAAATTATTTCAAGATTTTTACCAAAATCCTGATATGGCATGACACAGATAATTGCTAAATATTACTATTAGACTAAAAAACCAAACAACCAAGAAAAATATTCTGAAATTTAAGTAACAATTAGAAATACTTTGCATTTAATCTACACAAGAATCAGTAATAAGGAACATAACTATCATTTACTATTTATAAAATAAAAGTTATTTGATATTGTTTATTTAATTCAGTCATTATTCGTGTACTTACAATATTTTGGCTGATCTAAAATTCAGCATTACTTTTATATAGTGAATAAAAATTGTTGCCTTATTTTTGGTCTAATGACTAAGACTTAGAGTTGATTCGCAGACATTCGGATATCTCATTATATACAAGACATAAATTTAATTGGATTTTTTCCAGCAAATAGGTGCTTTAAACTTTAAATTTATGTCTAAAATTTTTATATTTTCATTTTTGTATTAAACTAATCTATGTATTTTTATCAAACGTTCTTTGCATCTTTTTAGTTTATTGTGTCTGGACTTAAAATGAAAAACTGCAATTTTCATCCAGTCAATTATAACGGAATGTTAATACCTTTTTTTCTATTCGATAAAAGATGGCATTGGAGGCATTTTGAAAATTGAATAATAATAAAATAGTTTCCAAAATTTTTGAGTAAATTTCAAGAATTCAAAAATTATCATTCTAAAATTAATTTACAATTTCTAATAATTAGATCTTAATTTCATAATTGAATTGTCTTTCGAGACACTTTTATAATCTAATTGACATCTCTAGTTTATTTGTACCTTTTAGGTGAAGGAGTTATTTTCCAATTTAAATTTGTAAAAAAAAAAGTTAAAAACTTGAATTTCATGTATATTTACCCATAAAAAGCCAACATGTTTTATACCTGACTATGTTTTGTATACGGATGCCATTTAAGAATCAAATATCAAGTATATTAAGAATAGTTTAATATGATATAAAACTATACAACACCATTACATTATTTCATTTTTAAATGCTAAGCTTTATACACGCCTAAAACTGTTTTCGCTAAAAGTATCACATCTTCGTGGAAGAATCTTTCCATTATCTTTTTTTAATAGTTACTGTTATAGGGATCATTTAATGGGCCAAATATTGGACCTGGCATATCATACCAATACATTTTAGCAGATATAATGGCGTTGAAGGAGAAATAAAAACATTCTTTTGGTACAATGTTCGGCCAGGACAGTGTCGACAGTTTTCACACCATCTTGATATTGGCTTACCACCACTTCGTTTGCAGAAGAAAATTGTCCAAATTCGCGCTAGAATAGACAAGGAACACTGCCAAATACGTTGTTAAGAACTTCCATTGTTTATAAGGTCAATTTCACACGTTCGTTCCAACAAATCAAAGAGACCAAATAATATATCAATGATTTCCTTCCAAAAATTTCTTATGATTTGTCAGTTAAATTCTAAGAAGATGTCAGACACATAAGATAGTGACATATATATAGAAATGTATAGCTTCATATAGATATTATCATTTATGGACTCTGTCGCCGATTTCGAGTCATCAAACAACGTATGGCTGTCAGACTACCAAACAATAATTTTTGTTTATAGTGGTGAAAGCTTGTGCAGCACCTTTCAAACTTCTTGGAACTGCTGATAACACACAGCTGGTGCAAGTGATTGCCACAGGCAGCATGAACAACTGACCTCATAGTTATATATATAATCATATATTATATATAATATAGAGTTATATATATGATCTATATCATCTATCTGTATATCTACATTAGTGAAATTGAGTGTTGTGTGTGTCTTTGTGCGTTATATATATGTGTGTGTGGGTATGTGTGTATGTGTGTGTGTGTTTGTGTGTGTGTGTGTGTGTGTGTGTGTGCATACAAGTAATTAGTCTTTACCAAACTCCTACAAACTTGAAAATTGTTATAAAAAGTACCCAAATATTGGACCAATTTTTCCTATTGGTTTTTAGCCGGAAAAAATACTGGCTAGTCGTCAAATATTTCCATTTTAAAATTTTACCCAGATTGCATTTAACTAAAATCAGTTACATATCAAAAAACATTTAGTATATAAAAACCTATAATTATATTAAACAAAAACATTCTACTACATTTACAGTGAGGGGAAACAAGTTTTTGGACAAAACAATGATATTTATTTTTCAGTAATTTGGAATAAATTATATCAAACAAAATAAGGAAATAAAACTTTCTCATTACTAAAATTCATAGAAATGAGAGAAATAGCTATTAAACATTTCCTAAAATAAATAGTGAAACATATTTGGACAGCCTTCTTATTTCATTCTAGGAGGTACTAGTTCATGAAGCGATGTTCAATGTATTCCCTGCCCAGATTTCTCCCGGAAAAGATTGCAACATGGTCAAGAGAAAAAAAATTGAAGTATCTTGTTATCATAAGATAAAGATAAGAGCTACCGATATCCATTGACAACATCAACAGCGTTCGGCAATGTCACTTTCTCGTCTTTGCAATCATCAGACCCAAAACTTTTAGTCTGATAATCACATTGGCGAGGAAATAATAGTTACTGTAGGCTTTTTTATCTGCCCATAGCATTTGGATTTATTGTCTAGTGGAAATGTACCAAGATGGAAATTCCGAAATGGTAGAGAACTGTTCTAAATAGAATAATGACTAGTCATATAGGGAATGGTGATGTCATAAACAATTCAAAATGAAACCATAGGTTTGGCATAAATGGGCAACTAACTATGCATTCACCCATGTGAACTCCAAAATTAATCTCGGTTCCGATGCTTAATAGTACATTTGAAATTTTGCATCTTCATGACACACTAATTTTATCACCGTACACAAGCGTGTTTTTCGTAATCTTCGAATTCCGGCTTGATTAATACTGTTTTGAATCTTATAAATGTTGTAGTTAGTGTCATTCTTATCTCCACGGCGTTTTGACCGATGTAACTTTCATACTTCTGCACGTGATTCTGTGTAAGCTTGCGATTTTGATTGTCTAGTACGGATGTCCTTGAATCCAATTCCAAGGGCTGGGAAATAAATTGGTTGAAAAATTTTGTAGATAAAATTGAACATAAAGACATATTTTAGCCAATGGAAAGTTCAGGTTAATATTGATTTCAATGCAATTTCCATTATTATTAGTTTTACAATTTCCATTATCCTTTTATTCTCTTGGGGTTAAAGTAATATAAATGTCAAAATACAGATTTAAAATCCTTTGCCTAGGTTTTTGTAAAAAGCAACACCAACTGGATGATAGATTTAAAAACTCCGCACAAGGCACTCCTACGCTTATAACTAGGGAAAGCTAGAAGGGTAACGAGTAAATGTCAAAATTTTGGAATCGTAATGCACAGGCTGAAATCAAAGTACCTCAATCACATTCACATTCCGTATAATAGCGTATGATGAGTCTGCTTATTGTATACAAATAGAGATTAGTGCAACCTATCTTATACAAAACATTGTTTTGAAAAAGAAAAGACGTTTATAAAAAATCTCAATATTAAATGACGGTATGGACAAACAGCAAACAAAACACTTTCTTGATAACATGGAAAATAATTGGGAGGGTGATAGCACCAAGAGCAGAAAAAGACACTGGAAAAAGGGTACTACTAGAAATAATTGTAGTTTTTAAAAGTTTGGAAACATATTCTATTACTCACTGATTTCTTTTCAATTTTCATGCAGAAATGAGGTAGCACAAACGAATTTTTGTATTTAACGATAAAACAATCACAAAAACTATAACTATTACATATGAACATAATATATGCTAATTTTATATGGCCACCATCTCGTGTTTAATTCATGACGAATAAAAATACCCGCTTGGTATTTTCTCGATTTTCTTTTATCTCTAGTTTGATTTTGAAAGAAAACATTTACCACATAACAATTACGGCAAAGCTGAAACACTCAAAGCAGTTTTTCAAACCAACATACAGCTGTTTTTTTTTTAAATATATCTTCAGCTGCTAATCAATTATTGACAAATGAAAACTATCTTTTCAATTAAACTGTAGGCAAAAATGAAAAATTTTATTTTTTTTATAATTTTTATTTGTTTTGTTTTTAATTATAGGCTTTGTTTAAGATTTTGTGCTTATCTTTATTAAATAAACAAAATGTTTTTTTCTCGTTTATAATACATTTTAGCATTTCTTTTTATGTATGCACGCATGTATATATGTTGAGATTTCTACATATATTTATTTCTATCTATTTACGTATAGAAGGGAAATCGTTGTGTTTGATTAAGTTTTACACCCAGTTTCGAATTTTCGATTCACAAGCACTGCACGTGGCTATATCGAGCCGAAGTTAAGAAATTGGACTACAATCAATCGCATCCTTAAATGATAACCCATCTAACCCGAATCTAAGGTTTCTTAACTTCGGTTATCTGGTGGGAACTTGTATCTCTCTATCTGTATAAATTATTTTAGAATTTTTAAAAATACAAAAGATACGAAGAAGGGTTTTTGAATTAAAAATGAATGAATGAATAACGAAGTATTTTTGAGATGTAAAATGAAAATAATTCATTTTCAAACTCAAAGCGTTTTGAAAAAAAATCCATCAACAAGTGTAGTTCAAATAATAAAATAATCATTAAAAAAAATTAATGTTACTTCTCTAAAAAAAATCAGAAAATAAAAAACTGATTATATCTTAAGAAATAACTATAATAATTATATAAAAAATGATTCAAACCACTAAAATTTACATTTTTTTGTTGTGTTATTTTTCTCTGTTTAATAGTGAAGTTACATTTATTTTTTATAATTATTTTTATTATTTAAGCAACATTTGTTAAAGGAATTTTTTTTTTCAAAAACGCTTTGTGTTTAAAAATGAATTATTTTTTCCTAAATTTTAAAAATGCTTCTCCGTTATTTATTTATTAATCTTTAATTCAGAAACTCTAAGTTTTTAAAAATATTTTTAAGCATCAATTTCCACTCCTGTGTTAAAAGGATATTATACGTTCAAATTAGGTTGGAGACACCGGTCCCGGTCAGATCACAGAAGTTAAGCAACGTCGAGGCAGGTCAGTAGTTAGATTGGTGACCATTTAAGAATTCCAGTCTTCACAGTTCAATATCTTATTTTCTTATGGAAATGTAGCTCTGCTAGATCTAGCCTCGCTCAGTGCTCTTAAACCGGAAATTTGAAAACGAATGTAAAACCCAATCAAACACGACGATCTA
>JAUZSX010314751.1:0-12036 GCA_034780655.1 Idiosepius hallami | reverse complement strand
CGACTCTCGTTGACTCCGTGTCTACAATTAACTAATATATATATATATAATTATATATATTTGACGGTCAGCACCGGGTTGTCCTGCTGGACTACCTATAAATTTATATGCTTTTCCATCTTGTATATCTAATAGGTTCCGTGACTCTTTAATAGTTCTCTTCTTAATTATCTACCTAGAACTAGATATACGGTTTCAATTGAGATGTTCAATTTTTTCTAGCTTCTACTTAAGGCCAGATTATCTTTACATTTAAGTTTAATTGCTCATAAAAAACCTCTTTCTGTATCTGAGTCAATGAAGTTTTGCGGTTCAACTCGTTATCGTGACTCTTATTGTGTTAAAAACCCTGATTACTATAATATCTTGTTACACCTTAACGACAGGTTTATATTCAAAACTGGCATTAAATAAGATCGCTAATAAGACTACAAACGTCGTTATATTTCACGTCAAAGAAGTTATGTGCATTCATTTTTGTGGTCTGCTATCGTTTATCTTTTCTTGATCGAGCACCAACCCTAGTTAGGCAAAAGAACATTTTTACGTGCTCTATGTACCTGGGATTTTTTGCATTGACCGTTGCTCTTTACCTATATGAATTGATCTCCCGAGTTGATGAGCTTCCTCTGCCCAAGGCTGATGAATGTAATGGTTTTGACTGGGATTAGAACTCATGTTATACGATTCCAGAGTCCAATCTTTGTAACAATGCTCCACCGTCACTGGTTGATATGATGTAAAACTATACAAACGAACAGTACCGTGCTTAGCCAGAATGCCGCCTTGCCGCAGAATGTGACTTACGGCCCCTTTACCATAAAAAATGCAACCTGATTGCACACCCAAGTATATCTCAACATATAAGCGTGATAATTAATAGTTAATCCTATTAATCAATAGCATTGCCCTGCAAACAAATAAAAAAAACAATTTTCCCCTAGTTAGTCTCTCAATAAAATAGGGTTCTTAAATTGTAAATTGTACTGATTCTTTCAGTGGAATACCAGAGATACGTACAGAAATCAAATTGTTTGAAATGGTAAAAAACATAGGAGAAGTGCAATTATTTATATTAACTTAATCGAGCACAAGGTTGACACAAGGCCATTTTTACATGCTCATTATAAGCCTGCGCTTTTGTAAACAGTGTTACCCTTCACCTATCAGAGGACATATTTACTTGGTTGAGCAAAAAACACAGGTTAGACACATGACCATTTTTACGTGCCCATTCTATGCTTTGCCATTTGTAATCTGTGTTGCTCTTCACCTATATAAGGATATGTATCTACTTTATTAAGCATCTTGTTTTTTTTTCAATTTATATTGAACATTTAAAATCTTAGGTGAAGTACGTTTGCAACAATTAATCCTATTCATAAACTAAAATTTTGACCTTATCCTTTAGAGTTTATTTTTGTCGGTTGCTTCAAATAACAAACTTTTGAAGTTCTATTAAAGTCGGTTTGTATTTGAATATTTTAAGGAAATATTAAACCAAACAACGAAAAAGCAACAAGGCCATTTTTACGTGCTCTTACTCGGGCTTTTTACATTCGGTGTTACCCTTCACCTAGATGAGATGCTCCCCCGAGTTAACGAGCCCCATCTGCCCGAGGCTGCTAAAGTGAAAGTAATGGTTTTGACTGGGAATTGAACTCATGTAATACGATCTCAGAGCCCAAGCTTTTACCAATGCTCCACCGTCGCTGCCTTTTGGTGTATATATAGTTAGTGAGGAAGGAATATATGGAAAAAAAAGAATATTTTTCAAAAATGATTGACTAAAGAATGTTTTTCAAAAATGATTAATTGAAATGACCTAAAAGGGTTGATATGCTGTAAAAAAAACCAACAAATCAAACCCAACCAATCTCTACTATTGACATATAGAAACCAGAAGAATATGCAAAGGATGTGATTTGTTTTATGGAGAAGAACGTGATAAGCCCACGTGAATTGGCAAGAATTAATGAACATAAAACAAACCAAAATTTGTAGTAGAAAAAGGCGGTATTTTGCTTCTGCCTGATCGGTGAACATCCATCAGGTCATTTGCATGTTTGAAACGTTGATTACCGTCCAATAGGTTCATCCCACTTTCACTAGAATTCTAAACCTGACATCACATATCCCTGTAGCATTGTACATCAACATATGTGATTAATATTTCAACATAAACATTTTACAATATAATTCTAGCATATATTATACCTACTTGGTGGGCACCAACCCAAGTTTGGCACAAGGCCAATTTTTCGTGCTCTTACCCGGGCTTTTTACATTCGGTTTTACCCTTTGCCTAGATGAGCTGCTCTCCTAAGTGAACGAGCCTCATCTGCAATAGGCAGATAAAAGTAAATGCAATAGCTTTGACTAGGATTTGGACTCGTGTACTATGATTCCAGAGTCTGAGCTTTTACCAATGCTACAACTTTGCTGCCCTATTGTATATTAGATAAAAAAAAAATAAGTGACTTTATAAAAAAGCACCATGTCATGATTGTGGTCATCTGTGGAGATGAAAGCATTTATCATCATAAAATATGTTAAAACAAATATGACAGGGTTTTGCTTTTAAATCAAAGATCTACTTATAATCTCTCTTATGTATCGGCAGTTGATTCATGAAAATTATTCACGTAGGGTCAGTGTCCCATCAATATTTCATCTGTTATCTATTACATGCTTGGAAATTTGGTTGATTACTAAAGATATAAACCCAGCACCTGTGTTTCATAAACCTGATAAGAGTAATTGGTTACCAAGTGAAATTCTGGGTTGTTTATTCTTTATATTTTATTGATCTGAAGAATGTTAAAACCAGAACATCTTTATGTTACTTACATCCGAAGCAAAACTATTAAAACAAATGATATATACAGTGCTGTGCTTAGCCACGTGTCCATAATGCAAAATGCACCTTTCTCCTTTACCCTAAAAAAGTCAACTTTCTGGAGGCCTTGATCAAAAACCTGGGCCAAATGTCCAGTTAAGTCACTCTTGGGTTCTAGAGTATGTTCTCTACCATTTTGCTACTTCTGCTGTTAACAAAAGCATCGTCTGATGCAATCCCTTAGACACCTCAGCGTTTAATCCTGGGATCATTGGGTGTTTTGGGTCTTTCAACAGACACCCTCTTCCAGGTGACTCAAATAAGGTCTGAATTCAAGGGGCCCATCACTACCCCCCATGGCTCTCCCCTCTTCAACCAGAGCCATCTGGAAGCTTTTTCAGCAGCCTCCACATTATTCCTTATTGGTCTTTTTTGTTCCCATCCTTTGACTCCTAGCATGGTGTATGCCTTGCTTAGACTCCCTAAGAAATTGCTGAAAATTGTTTGTGTAAAATGACTGAAATGTTTGTTTAAAAGAAAACAATGAGAAGTGAAAGTGAATTTCCTTGACATGATTTTGTATATTGTACACGTCTCTTGATTCTAACAATATCTGATCCAATTGAAAATTAACTTTGATTCATATTGACTCTTCTTTTGCATTATTCTTCTCCATCTTTCCTTGCCTTCATTTCTGCAGATGAAAGAGTCAAAGGTGACACTTTATAATCCAAACCCATGACAGATAACATCTGATAAACAGACTAATCAGATAATCCTGTCTGGTTTTCGTATTGTAGACATTACAAGACATAATCTGATGTTAATACGTCAATTATTTCATGCAACTCTCAATCTTTGTTCTATCTTTCTTACAATTAGTGCACCCATTTTCTATAGGTATCTGCAGAGAGAAAAAAGAATCAAAACTGCAATTTCCCTACACTTTAACCATGTGGGAGCCTTTCTTTACACTTTAACTATGTGGGAGCCTTTCTCTACACTTTAACCATGTGGTAGCCTTTCTTTACACTTTAACCATGTGGTAGCCTTTCTTTACATTTTAACCATGTGGGAGCCTTTCTCTACACTTTCTCCATGTGGGAGCCTTTCTTTACACTTTAACCATGTGGGAGCCTTTCTCTACACTTTACCCATGAGAGAGCCTTTCTCTACACTTTAACCATGTGGGAGTCTTTCTCTACATTTTAACCATGTGGGAGCCTTTCTCTACACTTTAAGCATGAGGGAGCCTTTCTCTACACTTTGCCCATGAGTGAGCCTTTCTCTACACTTTAACCATGTGTTAATCTTTCCCTACACTTTAACCATGTGGGAGCCTTTCTCTACACTTTACTCTTGTGGGAACATTTCCCTACACTTTGCCCATGTGTGAGGTAGAGCCATCTTTATGGGGGGGAAAACTTGCCTTTTTTTAGGCTAAAGGGGCCGCAAGGCACATTCTGCATTGGAGCTGCTATGATTAAAACGACAACCAAACAACAAAAAAATAAGTTCTTGAATTTGAATTACAGTGTCAATATGCTGTTGAATTTCACAATGTAAATCTTGCTTGGTTATCTTTAAAAAGAATTTCAGCTTTTGATGGTCAAGACTGAAGAAAGAAAAAGTTAACTAGGCATGGCTGAATGCCGTTTCGAAGGTATCTAAAACCAAAGATCAAACAATGATTTGCTCAATGAAATTAACCAGGCTAATAAATGGTAACACTAAACCATTCCATTGATCTAAAGAAACACTCGACCTAAAATAAGAAAAACAATAATGAATTATTCCTAAGGAAGGAAAAGTAAAATAAAATTTAAAAATACCATTTTATTTTATTTTATTTTATTTGTCAAGGGGTACAGAAGCTTAAAAATCCTTTATTGTTATTTTTCCTAAAATGTTTACTTTTTATGGGCATTCAATGCTAGTGACCTTTTTTCTTTTCATAGCAAATATTTAAAAGAAATTCTTGAGATTGGAAATTCCTAGGTCATGAGTAGGGCCGTGACAATATGCTTTTGTTAAAGAATATTCTTGTCATGGTCCCAGTTATAAAGGTAGTGATAAGAATATTCTTTAATAAAAGCATATTTTCGCAGCCCGACTAATACCTAAAGAATTAAAAGAAATGGTAAAATCACAAAATAGTCAAGCAACATCAAGATTATTCTTCAATAAAAGCATATTGTCAAATCCTTAATAATAACTGCAAAATCAAAAGAAATGGTAAAATCACATAATGGCCAAGTAACAACAAAAATATTCTTTAATAAAAGCATATTGTCACACTCACAGCCCTCGTCACGAAATAGATATTTCTTGGAATTTAAGAGCAATTTATAATGAGACAGTTTAAGAATTTAAATTTCCTTGTAAAATAACAATAGCCATTTATATTTAAAATAATGTATCTAAAAATACTAAAAGAAATATAATTAAAATAATTCTTAAACTATGGTCTTTTTTAATGCAAATCCTTTTGTTTCTCTTCCTTCCCAAATTATTGCATTCAGCTTTAGCTGTCTCGGGCAGATGGAGCTTTTGAATTCGGTAAAGTAACTTATAGCAAACACGTGTTGTGTGGCGGGTTTGCTGCTGTATGTTGCAATTTTAGTACATAGTTAGTCTTGTCGCTGGGTTTGTTGTTAGTTGAGTTCTAAGAAACCAAATGGTGTGGGTTGTATCTGTTAGAGGGGAGAGACATTGAATGCTGACTGTTAGCTTACATGCTGGCTCGTCGACGGCCAAACTTAAACTCTCTGACTTTTACATTGGGTCAAATCTCCTGGGGAGAATCCCCCTCTGCCGTAAATGCTTCGGTAGTGTCGTTACTTGGTGTCGTAAAAGTATGTTATAAAACCTCTGCCTGCTACAAACTCATCTAGGAGTAAGAATAAAACTAATTCCCAAAAATTGGGTGTATGAGAGACCAATTAACTCAATCAAAATAACTCATCTAGGTGAAGGGCAACACTGATTTAAAAAGCCCAAGGATCTTATGAGCATGTAAAAATGGCCTTGTGCCTAACTTGGGTTGTTGCACAAGGGTTAAAAAATTGGGTGGATGAGAGATCCATTAACTCAATCAAATAACTCATCTAGGTGAAGGGCAACGCTGATTAAAAGCCCAAGAATCTAATGAGCACATAAATATAGCCTTGTGCCTAACTTGGGTTGTTGTACAAGAGTTAAAAATTGGGTGGATGAGAGACCCATTAACTCAATCAAAGTAACTCATCTAGGTGAAGGGCAACACTGATTTAAAAGCCCAAGAATCTAATGAGCACATAAAATAGCCTTGTGCCTAACTTGGGTTGTTGCCCGATCAAGTCAAAATATACTTTTGTTTCTATTCTTCTTTCTTTCATATAAAAACTACTGATTTTATCTTTTATATCAAGTACAGATGTCAGATATGAAATATAATCTTTCTGCCAAGAAGCATAAAGAATATGTTGAGAAAGATTCATTGAAATCATTTCAACAGTTTGGGAAGTGATGTGGAAATTCACTCATCTTTATTGTTATGTTATACATATTGTTAGCTTATTTGTCTGTTTCTTTTTTTTAGATGAGGCTTCATAATAAGAATTATTTAGATTATTCTGATTTTTATTCTTGTCTACATTGTTTTATACACATTTTTTTATAAACAATGTGTCCTTATCATTTTAATGTTTTAGATAAAGATTGAGAATTTGTATAATTTAAAAATAACAAAATATTGTATACATCATTATTAGTCAATATAGAATGCAGTTTCTCCTGTCTCTCTTCTTTGCTAAAATTTGGTTGAGCACTTTCAAATTTAATTATATGTCAACTGTCTTTATCATGTCATTAAGGCAAAGCTCCTTCTCCACCTCGCAAAGATCTAAGTCATGCAGTCTCTCATAACATATAATTTACTAAAATTTGGTTGAGCTCTTTCAAATTTGATTATATGGCTTCTTTCTTTATCATGTCGTTAAAGCAAAGCTCCTTCTCTAGTCAATCCTAATAATTAATTAATTTGGTAATTTTTTACATTACAAAAGATCCGTGGAGCTAGAGAGTCTTACGGGCCCCTAGGGAACATACGGAACATGTGTGATAATGATTTTCTTTTTAATCCTAATTTAATTAATTATTTTAGAAAAATTTTGCATTACAAAAGATTTGTGAAGTCAAGGAGCCCTGCAGGCCCCATGGGAGCTTGTGACCCCCCCTGCAATTGCAGGGTCTGTGGGGGCGCTGAGCATGACCCTTGTGGTCCCCTAATAGTTTAAGAAAATGGGGTTTAATACAATTTCGCAATCTATTTCAGAAGTGTTTGAGCTTTTGGTGAACTATTTATTATACGATGGTCAATGGGAAGACATTTGAGTGGACTGCCCTGTGTGACATTTACTGTACCTCTCTCACTGACTATCAAAAAAGCAATTAGACTTTGTGATACTTCTGTATATTAATTACAGTTTTGACAGAGTATCATTTGAACGTATTATGTTGAAATACTCATTTGCATTCTTAAATCTCCATCCCTTCTTTGTATACTGTTAATACAAATTATTATTCTATTCTCTCCCAGTTGTTGATTCTTTCACCCAACACCAGTCTACAACACACACCCACACACACACACACAAACCCCCCACACACACACACACCCACACACACACACACACACACACACACATATAGTAAGGCGATCCTGTGGTTTGCGTAGCTGTACTGACATGGAGTGAACTCCGAAACAAGCTTGTCTACAGATTGCAAAAATATAATATATATATGCTCCATCTCTATGTTGAGCGCTCTGAATTGTAACTCTCCCATTTCCACGAATTAAGCTACTAAGCAAAGCTCCCTCTGCCCTCTCAGGGGATTGGTTGAGCCCTCTCTCGTGGATTCACATAGTGGTTTGAATTACAATTTACTCGGTGAGCTGGTGGCCAAACAGATACGGTACTCGACTGGCACTGTGTCGGTAGGGTTTCGATCCTGGCTAAAGGCAACCCTGGGGTTTGCTTAGCTGTACTGACGAGGAGTGAACTTCGAAATAAGCTTGTCTACAGATTGCAAAAATATATTTTATATATAAATATAAAATAAGTAGTGTGAGATTTCCTATATTTATATTGAGGGTACTAATGGTTAATGATGGAGCATGTATAGTAAAAAAGTGTATACACAGTCAACGGCCTTCGTTGACTTAGTTTCACGCCTGCGAGATCATCAGACCGGATAGAAAATATATATATACAGAAAAGCGAAACAAATTACTCAACCTACAGACAGATTATAGGTTAAACCTATAATCTGAACTTCACCAAGAAGTATTTGTTTAATCAAAGCATAATGTCTCTCCTGACATTTTCACATTAATTATTGAATAAAACAAGTAAATGCACTTCACCATGAAGCAGCAGTTTCATTAATTTGTACCTAATGTCTCTCAGGGCATGTTATGTGCTACTGGTACCATGTAACCTAGTACTACCTGCCGCACGATCTGGCCTCCGGTGAAAAAGCTGGTTTCCCCAACTAGCTTTGTTTGGTGTGGAGGGTTGCTAGTCTCGCTGAAGGATTAAAAACATGACAGGGTGGATGAATCCCTTTTTGGGGTCAACAGAAAACTAGCTAGGTAATCATTTTTCGCGTTAGCTCGCAAAATTTTTGCTTGTCACCCGCGCCGATGCCGTCTAAGGTAATCGGACCTGAGATATCGCCACTCTTACAGGAGGAGCAGCATAGGCGGGAGACAGACCACCTGCGGTACTGGCCTCACTACGTCATGGCTTAGTGGGCCATCGTTGGTCATAAAATGTCATACTTTGAACTTCAACAACAAATGTCTCTACTGACTTTTTTTCATTCCATATTGAACAAACCACCTCTAGGAAGATGAAATTTACGAAATCATTTGCTTTTATTTTCGGCTAAAGCGATGAAAAAAAGGACAATTTAAAGGAAACGATAACATTCTGATAAAAACTACTAATGAATCTTTTACAAGAGAAATTGAAAGTTTCTTTTTTACGTATAGATTATGTAGCAAATAGAAAAAAAGCAATCGAATCGAAAATAAAGGTAGAAAAATACAATTTTCTAATCAGTGTCCTCATAAAAAATGGTCAGGGGAATATTTTAGCGATGTTTGCGAAGTACAAGAAAAAGGTTTTTTTCTTAGCGATCATTAACGTTTTATTTAAATCTAATAAAACCAGTAGTGTTTTTGTTAATATACTAGCAGATAAACCCAGCGTTGCCAGAATGATGGAATTCATTTATTCAATAACAATTTTTGAGGCAATTTTTTCAAATATTTTCCTTATCAGATTTCAATTATTTTATTCTTATCGTTTTCTTTTTTTTATTTATTCACATTTTCTGTTTGATTCTGTTTTAGGGTTAGGCCTAAAACATCTCTTAAAATTTATTTTAAAACTCACTGAATATATATTCATCATTGATGGAACAGCTTATATCAAAACCTTTAAAGATGGTTAACACTTGGGTTTAATTTACATTTTAGATATAAAAATATGTATCTGGATGAATTAAGTGTCCATAGAAACTTACAAAATTTGTCAGAAAAAAAGTCGCAAGAAAAAAGAGTCGACGAAAATGTTGCCATTTCATTTTTGATGTGAATAGCATAAAAGGGAGATATCTGATAAAAGTTTAGAATATAAATTCTAACAAAGAAAGTATATAACGTTATTTTAAAAAGTGTAAAAAATTTTTTTTGGTAAACTGAACCCCGACTTAATGTCCACTTGCTAAATTGGCTTTAAATAAACATTTTCGAAAAAAAAAACATTTTTTTAAATCTATGTAGACCACAATGAACGTCAGTGTTTAAAGTTTTGACAAAATCAGTCGAACAAGTCACTCAAATCTTAAAAATGGGTAAAAAGAGGGGCTAAAAAGGGAGATCAAAAGGCTGATTTTTCAAACTGTTGACGTTTACTTTGCAAATACACTGTGAAAATTGATGATTTTCCAATTAAATCTTATAGCTTAATTCTTAAAGTTTACAGTAAAAACATTTTGCTTAATAATTTTCATTCACCACATAAAATGATTTTCTTACTTGTTAGGTTCAGTTAGGTTTTTTAAAGAGTAACTGGAGAAGATAATTGAATCCTTACTTTTCCTAGTGTCTGATGAATGTGAAGAGTGGTTTAAAATAGAATTAGATTGAATGAATAATTTTTTGTATGAAAAAAACCAATGATCGGATATCTATAAAAATGCTAAGAGTATAAAAGTAAAAGAAGAGAAAAAAAAATTTATTTAAATTGAGATAAAAAGATTCTTTTTTTTATATTTATTTCTGTTTTTATTTAAGTTCATCCTATTTTTTTTCTTTCAATTTTTTTACACATTTTTCAAAAATATTTTATATATATATATATATATATATATATATAATTTATCATGGGAGAGTCTCCTTTTTTCGTGTCTTTAAAGACTGTATAACAATAGAAAGACACCGACTGCTTTGAACATCGAATGACCTTTTGGTAAGAATGAGAAATTGTAAAACATCAAGAAAATTGGTAAAAAAAACCTGAAAACTAAAAACAAACATTTAAAATTATTTCCAATTTAAAGATTCAACCCCCAGGAGCAATGCCATGACCTAGATGTAAATGCAAAAGATGCTGAGAAAAAAAAAGAAAGAAATATAGCTTAAAAAAATAGGAAAAAAATGGCGTCAGAGAAGAAAATGAATCATTTCAAATTTAACGAGAATTGAAAAATTACAACAACCAAAATAAATAAATAGAGAAAATATTGCTATTTTTATCATTATTTAATTTCTCACACGGGTTCTTAAGTACTGCTCGTGGCCAGTGGTTTTCACTGGAATGAAAGTGACAGCAAGTCCCCCTTTGCTCATCTAGTTAATGACCAATACTGATTAATAATGACGTTACTATATTATTACATTTAACTCTTATTACAATTACTAACTAGTCACTTAAAGCTCTTCTATTAGTTAACTGTATTAGGGTCAAAAGTATTCTAACTGAGAAAATAACATTACACTTAACTTCTTGGACTCTGACTTATTAAGATTACTGACTAGTCACTCAGGGCTCTTCTATTTTATAACTGTATCAGAGCCAAAATGTCGAATTGTCTTATTTTTGGCTTAGGTCATTTAGGCCGATATATCAGCCTTTTAGCGTCGATAGGTTTAAGAAGAAAGATCTTGCAAACACATACACGTAGACATATATATATGCATATGTGTAATCTAAGTACTATTCTAAAAATTAATACTGTAAATTAAAAAAACCATAACGTTAACCCTTTCGACTCTAAAAGGTCAATATATCAGCCCTGTTGACCTAATGCAAAAATATATGCCAATAATTTCTCCATAATATAGTCGTCTAATTAAACACATCTGAGTGACTAATTGGTCATTTTGATAAGTCAGGATTCTATAGATTAATAAATATCACTTTTAAAGGTAGGTGTTAAATTTAAGTCATTAGTCGAAATTGCTCTTCAAACAGAAATGCAGACAATGTCACTTTTAAAAGTATATTTGATGTGTGTTTGTATATACATACATACAGACAGACATACATGCACACACACACACATACACACACACACACATATATATATATATATATATATATATACATATATGTGTATATATATACATATGTGTGTGTGTATGTATGTCACCCAGCCTGTTTGCGTTCAATCCTGAGTGAAAGTGGACTTGCTGCTTGTGGAGCCGTCCCGACGAGACGTGAAACGGCGAAACAAGCCTGTCGACGAATTGCTAAAAATTATTTTATGTACGCTTATAACTTTCCCCAAGTTAATCGAGCTCTCTGGAGGTTGGATTGTATGTCCACTAGTTTCTACACAAGTAGAAGGGTCTTTCTTCCTCGGCAAAACTGCCGTAGCTCATATGGTAGAGGGCACGACTGTGACCCAGTCGGTTTGCGTTCGATCCTGAATGAAGGTGGGCTTGTTGCTCGCGGAGCCCTCCTGACGAGCCGGGAAACGGCGAAACAGGCCTGTCAACGGATTGCAAAAAATTATTATACATATATGTATATGATAATATATATATATATAGATAGATATATATAAATATATATGAATGTGGGTGGTGAATACATATACATATAAAGATATTTATGATGACCATCAAATACATGATTAAAAAT
>JAUZSX010314740.1:0-12036 GCA_034780655.1 Idiosepius hallami | reverse complement strand
CCGTTGTGTCATTGTAGACATCATCCGCCACATCCGCCGTTGAGGTCTTGCACTATTTAACCCATAGCTGGAGGGAAAATTAGGCTTCATACCTTTCCCAAGTGTATTAGTCAATATGTGAACGTAGACGGAACAACTTGGATTCGAACCCGCGTAGTACAGTTCCGAAGTCCGATTGTCTATCTACTGAGCCACGCCGACCGCCTATAGTAATAATAATAATGATAATAATAATAATATTTTGTCGACAGCATAAGAATGAGGAGGGTATTTTTATTCACTGACTACATTATATCCAGTAATACTGGAATGCCAGAGGAGATATACTGTCACTCTATCTTCAGGAATCACCACCAGGCGTTGGCTGGGTTTGGATGATCTACAAATGACAGGTGGTTGAAGTCGAAGAAGCCGGGTAAAATCTCAGGGAGCGTTAGTATCTGAAATGGCACGCATACTGCTGGAAATCAGAGGGAACTTGTTGTTACTTTGACTCCAGCGTAAGCCACTTCCCCCCAGCTATAGGTTAAATAGTGCAAGACCTCAACGGCGGATGTGGTGGATAATTTCTACAATGACAAAACGGCACTGAAGGTGGGGAAGGCTTTTACAGAGGATGGTCTCTATTGGAACATGGTCATTTTTGCCAATCGGCCGTGTTGTGGCTGCATGTGAGTCAGTCTCTCCCCGTTAAAAGACATCGTGCACAGGCTTCCTCCCGAAAGGATCCACAGGTACTAAGACGGAAGACCGTCATACTCGACCACGAGTGACTGTCGATGATATTTTGAGGGCTGTTTTCCTCTCTAGATGGAGCTGCGATAATATGCTTTTACTAAAGTTTTTTCTTGTCATAGACATAACTGTGTTACGATTTTACAATTTCTTTTAATTCTTTACTTATTAGCAGGGCTGTGATAATATGGTTTTATTAAAGATTATTCTTGTAACATACTTTACTACTTAGTGATTTTATCCTATCTTTTTAATCTTTAGTTATTTGTAGGACATGGCAACAGAGTAATTTTTTTAAAACTATGTGTGTAAATATAAAATGGTTGTTGTCAATATTAAATAACCTAAAAAAAGTACAAATTAAAACAAGGAAACAAACAAGTTATCATTTTAAAGTTGAAATGGTATCGTCTCGCTGGTTATTGAAACCAGGTGGTTTAAACTATGAGTGATTTTGCCACTTTATAAATATCTGTCACTGTGAATAAATCTATTTCATAAAATATTAACAACTGTCTTTCAGAATAGCAGGTGAGAAAGACAAAGACAGAATGAACCTCGTCTGAAAAGACAGGGCAAAACTTCCAAATTCGAAAGGATTTTAATTATTTAGTCGGGGTGGCCAAGTGGATAAGCAATCGGCCTTAGGAACTGTAGGACGCAGGTTCGTATCAAAGTTATATTGTCTACGTTGACACGTCGACAAATACCCTTAAGAAAGGTATGAATTTCCCTTTTACCTCCAGCTATGAATTAAATAGTGTAACTTGTGTTATTAAATAAACTATATATGTATAGAATAAAGTTTATCATAAATAATTGTTCTTGGCATCAAAATGACCTACGAGGGTTTGATATGCCGTTAAACACAAAACAAACAAACAAACAACGATATAGTGAAAGATAAGTATAATTATTAGGTATGTTTTTTTCATATTTAAAAAACTGAAAATACTTATGTGTTTGAGGACAGGACAAGTCCTCGGTTACTTTTAGGTCTACAGACATGAAATTCGATATATAGGTTATTCAGACATGGGAAACGTTTTTTAAACTTATTTTTCAGTCTGAAAGGTTATGTTTAAGTTTAGATAGAGCGTGAGTTAGATGATAAGACTAGACACTGAGTATACGGCCTTAAAATTCATCCAATATTTAGTAATAATAAATTGTTCCAAAAGTTCATCAACATTTTGAAATTTTATTCGCCAAGTAATAAGAAAAACAGCCAAAAGCTTTTCTCAAATTAAAGCCCACAATTTTCCATGACTTTCTGCCATTGATCTGCAAGCTATGGAAATTAACATTTGGCCTGCTTCGAATCAAAGAATTCTTGGTACGCTTTCATGGACTTTTGGGACAACCTAATATTTGAGAGGTTATTTTATCTCTTTCTTCCCGATAAAATTATTGCCTCAGAACAAGTTCAAATCTTTTTGAAAATATCAATAGGTTAAGGTTTTATATTAAAAGGCATCTTGCAAGAGATGAAATTGGTTTAATATAATTCAAACATTTAAATTTCTATCAATTTTTAAAATTACTTTTTAGGCGCGCTTTCCATTAGAGAATATATGGCTTGTGTTCAAATTGCAAATTTATATATTTCCTAAATATAAATATTAAAAAATCGGTATGTTTTGAGCAAGTTATTTAAATTTTAATTTACTGGAATTTCCACTAGTTCTTTTTGTTTTTTTTAAGATGCTCTGGAATGATTATAAAGTTATTTTTCATTGCGTTAATTAAATATGAAAATATTTCGTAACAAAATTTTAAAACATCTTATTTTACGGTACGAAAATTTAAATATTTATCTAATATCAGGGGATCAGTCACGTGCTCTATACGACCCCTTGGGTTCGATAGGGCTATTCAAGAGGTCGATGATTGTTAAGGGGTTGAAAGTGGGGTTTCGATAGACTTTTCAATTAAAAAAAAAACAATAATAAAAAAGATTACCTTTACTTTTAGCTTTTGTTTGGTTTTGTTCGCGTTTTACGGCGTATCAAACTTTTTTTTTAGATCATTTACTACCAATTTTATGTATACACCTATAGTTGATTTTTTAATATAATGGTCGCCATTTAATCTAAAGCTGGAGGGGATGTGGAAAATCTTACCTTTCCCAAGGCTATTAGTCCAATTATAAATAGTTTTTTTAAATACCATGTTTGCTACTTAATCCAAAGCTGGAGGAAATGTGGGGAGTCATACCTTTCCCAAGGGTATTAGTCCAATTATGAATACAAATGAAATGACAAGAATTCTAACTCACGTACTATGATTCCCAAGTCTGATTGACTTTTGGTTTTCTAAATTGCCCACAATAGCTTTATTTCTTCATTTTTAACCAAAATGTATTATGGTGTTAATATAGCATGCATCTACTTCGCTGGAACTTGACAGGGCTATTCAAAGGATTGATATACACACGTTGTTTTTTTTTTTTTAAACAATACAATGTTAACTATTTAATGCAAAAAAAAGTGAGGATTTACACTTTTCCCAGGGATATTAGTCTAATTTTGATCGCCAATGGAACAACTAAATTTTGAACTTGCGTACTATGATTTCGAAGTCCGATTGCCTACCCACTAGGCCAAAATGACTTCCACTTTTTTAACCAGTCTGATTAGGTTTGTCGATCTGTAGAAAACAGCCTCAGGGGAATTGGGTTTCAGTCAACAGAGAAGCTGAAAGAAGCATCGGCAAACTATTTGAAGGAACTACCGTTAAAGGACTTTGAGGAGGTCTTCCAGGATTGGAAGAGACGTATGAAAGTGCTCTAGATGCTAATAGCTAAGTACAACCAAGTCACGTTTAAGATACCAGTTCCCGTCAGATCACCAAAGTTAAGCAACGTAGGGCCTGTTCAGTATTAAGATTGGTGACTATTTAGAAATGTCAGGTACTGTACGAGGCTGGTCGGCATTTTGTGGTATGATCAGTCGAAAGCATTTGACCATGCAAGCCAACAACCTCCTCGATTAGAGTCACCCCCTAGAGTGGGGACTGAGAATCTCAGAATAATCTGAGATCGCGAAAACTGAAAGAATGATCCGAGACCGAGCCGGCGAGGAGAGATCTTTCAGCTCAACAATGGCTTTCTTAGAATTTTTACCCTGCCAATAGTTTTTTATTATCTTTTTTCTCTGAAAATAGGATACACCAATATTTTGAATCTAATATGACCGTCTAATAGAACTGCCCTGAGTGGCTAGTTGCTAATTTTGCCAAGTCAGTGTCGAAAGTGTTCAAATCATATTAAAATTTACCTTGTTTTCTGTATCATAGTTATTGCGATGATAAGTTTTGTTGTTTTGTGTTTAACGGTATATCAACATTTATAGGTCATTTATTACCGATAACAATTACATGTGATAAATGTTATTTTTATACATACATAGTCTTTTTTAAACATTAGATGCACTATATAATCCATAGCTGGAAGGAAGATGGGGATTCATACCTTTCCCAAGGGTATTAGTCGACATGTCAACGTAGACGAAACAAGTTGGATTCGAACCCGCCTACTGTGGTTCTGAAGTTCGATTGCCTCTCGACTGGGCCATGTCGACCGCCCCAATCATGATGAGTAAGCGACCATAAAAATGCTTACCATGGTTCCTGATATAATCAAACCAATAGTCAGCCAGAGAACATTCGTGTATTAACTTGAAGTTGATAAATCTAATATACAGTGAGACCTACTATTGAATGCTATAGAAAGAAAATCTTTAATCCGTTTAGACGTCTCAAGAGATCCCAAATTTTAATAATTTCTAACGATGGTTACAGTGAATTCCTCGTGCTCTTGTCGTAAAAACCAGAGAAAGTGTACAGGCAAGTAGACATGAATTAACATTAATGCTTATTTGATGGGGGCACTGATGGTCCAAGGTGTATTGGGATTAGTCAATAATATATATAATTCTGTTATAAAAGCTCTGAAATGTGATATATATTTGTTCGAGTACAAAACCAGGTTATATACATAGGCAAGCATTTAATCAAGTTAGGCACAAGGCCAGTTTTAAGTGCTCATCATATTTCTAGGGTTTCTGTTATAAAAGTTCTGAAATGTGATATATATTTGTTCGAGTACAAAACCAGGTTAGGCACAAGGCCAGTGCTTATTATATTCCTATGATTTCTTTAAAAAAACTGTTAAATGTGATATATACATAGGCAAGCATTTAATCAAGTTAGGCACAAGGCCAGTTTTAAGTGCTCATCAAATTTCTAGGGTTTCTGTTATAAAAGCTCCGAAATATGATATATACTTGGTCGAGTACAAAATCAGGTTAGACATAAGGCCAGATTTTACTGCTTATTATATTCCAAGGATTAAAAAAATAACTGTTAAATGAAATATATATTTAGACGATCACATAATCAAGTTAGGCACAAGGCCAGTTTTAAGTGCTCATTAAATTCTTAGGATTTCTGTTATAAAAGCTCTTAAATGTGATACATACTTAGTCGAGCACAGAACCTATGTTGGCACAAGTCAAGTTTTAATTGCTCATCGAATTCCTAGGATTATTGTAACCAGTGTTGCATTTCCCCTAGACGAGTTGCTTTTTTTTAAAACAACGGGACTTATCAACTCAACTTTTTGGAATCAGTGTTTCCCTTATACCTAAATGAGTTACTCTGGCAAGTTAACGAGCCTGATCTGCTCGAGGCAGCTTAAAATGAGTTAAACGTTTTTCACTGAGATTTGAACTCGTATAATGCTTTTACCAGAGGCCAAGCTTTTACCAATGTTTCACCTTCGAAATTAGAATTAATATTTATTTGATGGTAGTAATGAAAGCTGAGGGCTTTTTGGGCAATCAATAATATTTGTTATTCGATGTTATAAAAGTTCTTAGATATACAGTGAAACCCTAAGATACGAATATCCAAACATACGATTTTTTAAATACGACGATATTTTTCGTTAGATTGACGCCTTGAGATACGACGGAAGTAAAAACATAAGGTCTGATATTTATGTAGTTTGTAGCAAAACTTTCACTGTGTTAAATCAGTAGGGCCGTGACAATATGCTGTTAATAAAGAATATTCTTGTCATAGCCCAAGTTATTAGGGCTGTAAGAAGAATATTTTTAATAAAAGTATATTGGCACAGCCCAGTTAATAACTTCCAAATTAAAAGAAATGATAAAATCCTAAAATAGTCGCCTAACGACTAGAATATTCTTTAATAAAAGCATATTGTCACGACCTTACTAATAACGGGAGAATTATTTTAAAAAATGGTAATATTGCAAAATAGTCAAGTAATGACGAGAATATTCTTTAATAAAAATCTTTTGTCATAGCCTTACTGTTGAAGACGCCCTCGTACAGTTTAGTGGATGACTTCATTTAATCACTTAGATCCATGACATCACTTCTGTTGATGACGTCACTTCCGTATATGAGGACTGCCGGTGAAGCAGACATTTAGACGCGACCCGCAAGGTCGAGGGTTAACACCTCGTGTAAAGTAGAGGACTTGCTCTCTGTTTTCCTTCTACAAGATTCTGAATACATGTTGTTACGTTCCTGTGTCTACGTCTTCCTTATTTTCTTACTAACACCAACTGAACTGGTGACGATTAAAAAGCGCCACCATATCACTTACAAATAACTACCAAATTAAAAGAAATAGAAAAATCACCAATAGTCAAGTAATGACAAAAATATTCTTAAAAAGCCACATATTGCAACAACTCTTGTTATCAGAAGTTCAAAGAAGTGTGGATGGTACTTAACAAGCCTTTACCACTATAAATAAACCTCTGTGTGACAGTGTATCGAGCATGCTTGGTTTGATGACACTTAACATCAAAATCAACGGAGAGCAATCATGAAATAGCAGTGGCCAAGCAACAGTTTTTGTCACACGGTCGTAAAGGTCGTGCACCCTCTCGACTACTGATAATCTGTTAACGTCTAAAATTCCTAAACGGCCTACAAATACTCATTATCATGGAAATACAATCAATGATCAAATTATAAACAACTTACAATATTTATTTTTATTTGACTGATAAAATAGTTTAAAAATTCGTATAAAACACTATTATTATGCACATTTAACATAAAACATACTACAACCATTAAAACTCATTTTAGTTATAAAGTTTCCGTTTTTTTGTTAGCTTTTTACTATTAGTATTTTTTTTTCAGTAATCGATTTTCAATCCACTTAAAATTCTACTCTCTGACATGTACAGACCAAACAACTACAATCAAGGATCTAATTATATTAATCTTAAAACTTTTAGTCTCATTGAACTGATCCATCAACCATTACACCTAGTGGTCCATTGGGCAACAAACTTGGTTTTGGCTGTTTCCGTAGCATACTTGTTTAACGAGAAAGAGTCGCTATCACTATGCTCAACCCTGAACTTTGAGGACATTTTTTGGGCTTTCGAAATCAGTGTTGTCTTTCACCTAGATACTCTCCTGAATTAACAAGACCCATTTGCCCGTGGAGGGTAAAGATAGGTGCAATGGTTTTTACTAGGATTTGAACTTGCGTAATGCGATTCCATAGTCCGAGCTTTTTACCAATGCTCCTCCTCGTCACCTTCATTGAACTGATGATACAGTTTAAAAATTCCTTTTCAAAACAGTATTATTATGCACATAAAGCAAAATATACTACAACCTTAAACCTTAAAAACTAATTTTTATTATAAAATTTAAGATTCTTTTGTTAATTTTTTACAATTTTTTTTCTATTACCTATTACAAAATCCTGCTCCCTGAAATGTGTCACCCAGGGGCGTAGCTAGAGGGGAGCGCCGGGGTACACATGTCCCCGGGCGCCAAGGTGCAGAGGCGCCAAAATGAGGCTTACAAAATTTTCACAAGGGTAGAAAACCGGTCATAAGCAAGATTGCAGCAGAGGCTGAGGCAGACGTTATCTGATACGCTTGCCTAATGACTACTATAGCTATAAACACATACATATACAGAGGTGGTATATTTCTATAGTTATATGTCTTCTAGTTTCATTTGGTCAGTTTTTACCATTGGTATAACATTTTAAAGATGTTTTTCACTGCAATCAATGATATGATAATACAGTAAGGTATACAATGTTATTGTAAAAGAAAATGCGTTTAAACACAAAAGAGGGGGGAGGCGCCAATTTTATAGTTGCTCCCGGGCGCAAAATACCCTGGCTACGCCTCCAACTCCATGTCTACGCTTAACTAATATACACGCTCTATCACTGATATTGAGCACTCTAACTATAAATATGAACAATCTTACTCTACAGATTTATATATATTTATATTATATATATGTATATATGATAGAAAATTATTTGAAAAAAAAAAAAAATAAGAATGTACATTAGTACATTTTCTATCACATATTGTCGAAATTTACTTTCCTATTTTTCTATCATATATGTATATACACACACATGAGGTACCTTCAATGTTTGTTTGCTTAGTTTTACGGTATATCAACTTTATTTAATGCCTAACAACCATTTTTTACTATCGTTTTTTTGTCCACAGGTAGTTTTTTTAATAATAACACAATGTGCAGTATTTAACCCACGGATGGAGGGCATATGAGGATTCATACCTTTCTCAAGGTCATTAGTTCAAATATGAAGGCAAACAGAACAAAGATTTGAAGCTGCAAGTGGCAACTCCCGCGAGAGACAGAAACCTTGAGCAAGTAAACCCTTTAGCATTTTAAAAAAACCCATGGATCTGTGGAATGGACAACAGCTTAGATGTGGCAGCAGCCAATCTGGAATCTTAACCGCAGATTTCAATAATGTATTCTTTTAGACAAGACAATAATTCCTGCAAGACGTTATATGGCTGCATTATTGGCTGCAATTAGTTTTTTTTTTTTTTAGTTCTCTTGCTCAAGAGTTGACTCTTTGAGTTAAATTCCTAACCATTGTTTGTATTCACCTTTGGCCTTCACCTTGATGAAATACTACCCTGAGTTAACAAGTCCCATCTGCCTGAGGTAGCTAAAGGTAAATGCAGTGGTTTTAACTGGGATTTGAACTCTCCTAATAAGATTCCATGGTTTGAGCTTTTACCAATGCTTCACTTCACCACTGCAATGGTAGATGAAAATTAGCTGATGAAACCAAGCCGACTCTTAAAAAAGTAAAAAAAAAAAAAGCCACGGGGCCCTATCTGCCTGAGGCAGCTTAAGATAGATGCAATGGTTTTCACTGGGATTTGAACTCTTGTAATAATAGTTTGTGCTTTTATACATGCTCTACCTCACCACTGCAATGGTTGATGAAAATTAGCCGATGAAGGCAAGCCGACAATTTCTTCTAAGAAAACCGGTTCGTCATCAATCAGTTATGATGAGCCAAAAGATTTTTATCAAAATTCTAGCTTATATTTCCCGCCTCTTTGGCAGCAAAGTTGGAGCATTGGTAAAAGCTTGGTCTCTGGAATCATAGTACGTGAGTTCAAATCCCAGTCAAAACCATTGCATTCACCTTTAGCTGACTCTGGCAGATGTGGCTCGTTAACCCGAGCGAGCGGCTCTTCTAGGTGAAGGGTAACACTGAATGCAAAAAGCCCGGGTAAGAGCATGTAAAAATGGCCTTGTGCCAAACTTGGGTTGGTGCTCACCAAGTAAATATAATTTCCCCACCTCTTCTGCCCTTTTTTTTTTGTCAAGTGTTTGATTGTCCAATTTGGATTGGCCCGTCCGTCCATCTAAAATCTCGGCCCATCTTCTTTTGTTGCCCGCTTTTTCAAAAGCTTATTACAAATTCATCATGCACTTGGCTCGTCTAATGAAGCTCTTAAGCTGCTATTCTCCGTGTCCTTCTCGTTTGTTTCACGTCATCTTAGGTATTTGTTTTCAACTGTCATTAAAACCAATCATCCATCAATGTCAGGTTTTCCACAGAGCATTTAATGCAGTTTGGGGCTACCATAATAAAATCGTACTTTACGGATTTTTTTTTTTTTTTTTTTTAGTGGGTGTGCGCTGCTGTTGCTGCGGGTTTTTCTTAAAATATTCATAGCATGAATGAATAGCTCTGACCTTTGATGAACACTTACTATTCATTGTAAGACGGTTACCACAGTTACCTGGAAGACCAGACCCAAATCAAACCCACCCCGGGATAAATGCTCAATGACCAAACGGAAAATGAACAAGTGCTTTTTTTGGGGGGTAGGGGGAGGATTACCGGATTTTTTTGTTTAGCGATGTGTGGGAGGAATTTTTTTAAATTTTTTGTTTTTTATCTAGGGGGTGAAATGGTGGGGTGTTTTTTTTTTTTTTTTTTTTTTTTTTTCTTTCTTCTCGTGGACCTAACCCAACCTACCCTGTGCTTTTGTTCGAGTAATTCAATTGGAATCCTAAAAAAAGGTTTACAAAAACAAGAAAATGAAATAAAATAAAAAAAGCCTAAGGTTTTATTTTTACACAAAACATTTCTTTCTCACTAGATATTTATATATGTGGAGCATTGGTAAAAGCTCGGGCCCTGGAATCGTAGTACGCGAGTTCAAATCTTAGTCAAAACCATTGTTTTAACTTTTAGCTGCCTCGGGGTTCGTTAACTCTGGAGAGCAGCTCATCTAGGTGAAGGGTAACACCGAATGCAAAAAGCCCGGGTTAGAGCACTTAAAAATGGCTTTGTGCCAAACTTGGGTTGGTGCTCACTAAGTAAATATATATATATGATGGACTCTCCTGTCGATTTCGACATATGATGGTCATCAGACTATCACACAGGGATTTGTTTAAAGTGGTGTAGCTTGTGTAGCTCCATCAGCACTTCTTGGAATTGCTGAGAGCACACTATCTGTGCAAGTGATTGCCACAGACTACATGAACAACAGACCTCAGGTTTATACTTCAGAGTTTTCCTTCTCCTAGATGCCTGTCTTCCGAAAGGATGCAACTACCCAGTGCGCCCCCAGATACTGACCTGAGATATATATCTTCCTAGCTTAAAAATACCATCAATATGTTCCTAACAATGCCAGGTCTCTATTTATCAGTCATCAGGGAACTTCATTGTTAACTGCCTTTTTTTTCCCCCCTTGATGTTTTGACTTTTGCAAATTAACAATAGACATTTTTTTCTAGGGTGATGAAGAAAAACAATTATGAAAAAAACAAACACTCATTGATTTCTCTTTTAATCAATGCAATAAATGGATTAAAATGATGGAGGTTGGTGTACGAAGAAGCTGTGACATAACACGACTGGCGTGCACTTGTGTGGCGCCACGCGACTGGCGTGCACTTGTGTGCACTTTTCAACAAGGAGTTTCACAGTGCATATGGCCTGTAGCAACACCAGAGAAGGAAGCACCTGGACTAGTCATTTTCAGCTATGAAGGACTGCATAGAGATAGCTCCTCATTGAATTTTATCTTACCAGTGTTTAATTGTAAATTCCTACGTCATTTAAATTTCTATTGTGGAGATAAAATCACTTTCCCATAAAATTTTGTCAGTCAAAAAAAAAAAAACTAAAATAGAATTAAGGATTGTTCTGGAAGTAAAACGAAAATCTTTGAATCTGAATAAAAATTCAAAACTAAAAAAGATTTTCTGCTAGAAATAATTTTCTTTTTTTTCTGAATTTTAGAAAAGTTAAGATTTTTAGGTCAACCATTACACCCAGTGGTGCATTGGACAGCAATTTTTTTTTTTTTTTTGCTGTTTCCGTAGCATACTTGTTTTATGAGAAAGAGTCGCTAGCCCTATGCTCAACCATTACACCCAGTGGTGCATTGGACAGCAATTTTTTTTTTTTTGCTGTTTCCGTAGCATATTTGTTTTATGAGAGGGAGTTGCTAGCCCTATGCTCCTCAATGCTCAAACTGGAGATCCTTTTGTGGGCTTTTGAAATAAGTGTTAGTCTTTACCTAGATGAGCTACTATCCCGATTTAACGAGCCTCATTTGAGGCAGTTAAAGGTAGATACGATGGTTTTTACTGGGATTTGAACTCTCATAATACGATTCCATAGTCTGAGCTTTTACCAATGCTGCCTGTTAAGATTTTTATTGGTATTTAAATCCTTTTAACTATTTTTGATATTTGAATTGTTACGATTATTTTCTTCATTTGAAATCATTTTATTTTTGTTATTTAAACCATTTTAATTTCATTATTTAAACTTTATTTTTCATAAGTCAGAAGTTGTTTTATTCTCGTTTTTTAAACCATTTTATTTCCGTTATTGAAAATCCTTTTAACTTTAATCATTATTGAAATCTATTTAGTTTTGAGCTAAAAAAATAGCTGCTAAGGAGTGGAATATAC
>JAUZSX010314730.1:0-12036 GCA_034780655.1 Idiosepius hallami | reverse complement strand
TATATAGAGAGAGAGAGAGAGAGAGAGAGAGAGACAGAGACAGAGACAGAGAGACAGACAGACAGACAGAGACAGAGAGAGAAATTGATATAGAGAGAAAGAGAGAAAGCGAGGGAGAGAGATAGATTCTCCAGATCCTGGAAACGAGAGCCGTAGATAGTTGGGTGAAAACACAAGGAAAAGTAATACCATACAGTCTCATGGCTGGGTTGGAGCGGATTTTGCTGGGGAATCACGAGGAGACCTGTCACTTTAGTTTCAGTTAAAACCATTGGTCACAAACAGCATGCAAATGCCTTGATTAGCCGTGTGAGAATTCAAAACAAAATAATAATAATAATAATAATAATAATTAATGTTATCATTATTGTGGGATCTCACACTCAGTAACCAGTGGTCTAATCTGATTTCCAGCAATTTCCACACCATTCCAGTCAAAGACTGTATGGTGCAACGCCTCCCCGGGCCTTCACCCCGCTATGTCCACTTTGCACACCTGTCAATGTCCGGTGGACAGAGTGACAATAAATCTCCTCTGACATTTCAGTACATGTTGATGCCTTGCAGTCAGTGATTACAAGCCCTCCTCATTCAGCTTGGTGGACTTTTTTTACATGATTTATTTATTCTTCCACCGTTTCCTTTTTTTCTTGCGTTTGGGTAAAATTGTATGAGAAGGAGTTTTTTTTTTAAATTTTATTTTAAGTTCCTGGATTCAGTACTTTTATTATTATCTATTATCTATTATTATTATTATTATCATTATTTTTATTATTATCATGACGTCGACGACGACGATGATGATGAGGGGGATGATCCAAAGCCAAGAAGATGTGGCTCAATTTTTTTAACTCGAATCTAGAGAAATTTTCCTCAAGCTTACGAAGAGAAATGCTGTAACTCAGTCTCCATGGAAAGCCACTAACAGCGCGCATGCATTGAGTGTGAGAAACACTACTACTACTTCTAATAGCAGTAATAATAATAATAATAATAATGAAATAATTTAAGTCATTAAGTAATGTATAAAATGAACAAGAAGTATTGTCTGGCTTTGTCCGGTATACGGGGACTTGTAGCTAAGGTAATTAAGGAAGTCTATTATACCGGAGAGCAGTTAATATTTTTTTATATATTTACTGAATTCATTTCTAAAGCTTTTCTCTAAGGTAGTTAAAGTAGCTTATTATATACCAAGGCATTACAATACATATGAAACTTTTAGTGGTCTGAATCATTTTTTAAAATAACTATTGTCGTTTCTTTTTCTGAAGAGATCTACGTATAAACAGGATGGTTTTATTTTCTAAAAAGCTACAGGGTGTAGGGTCTCATATAATGGCGACCTAGTTTTTATAAATATGTAAATTAGTAAAAAAAATAAAGGTATAGGAGTTAGGGTTGAGTTGGATGAGATTTTCAAAGCTTAACGATCAACGCTAATGACGTCATCAAAAGAAACACTTCATTGGTCAAGAAATAAATGCGTCGTTGAGGCCTGGAATTATGGGAAGATTTAGCAGAAATCTACAAATGAATTTTCGGATTGACAAGTGTCCAGTTTCCAGGATGAAAAATTGGAAAAGCGAGGGGAAATATAACTACTCAATACAAAGATATTAAGAAAGTGGATGTAGGCATTAAATTCTCGACTTATACACGAGTTTCATTGCATTTAAGTCATATTCGATGTCACCAACTTTCAGTTAGGTTAAACTACAGGGCTGTTTCAGTTCTTGAACCAAAAGCGTACAGGAACCAAAGCGTTCGAAAAGCGATTTGTTCGAAATCCGAATCCATTAAACCTATCATCTCATATCGCGTATTTTTACGCGTTTTTATTTTCTGGAAACATCGAGTAATAAGAGTCAGATACAATGAAACTCGTGTATAAGTCGAGTATTCAATGCGTTTATCCAATTTATTTATAAACAGATTAGAAAGCTTCATTTAACAATTGCCTAAAATAAATATAAACTAATTTCCTTGGTAATAATAATAATAATAATAATAATAATAATAATTTAGCAGAGTTGGGAAATCCTGCTAATGGTGGGTGTGCAAAGTGGACACAGTGGGGTGAAAACTTATTTACTTAATGAGCACCAACCGAAGTTTGGCACAAGGCCATTTTTACATGCTCTTACCCGGGCTTTTTTAATTCGATGTTACCCTTTACCTAGATGAGCTGCTCTCCCGAGTTAACGAGCCCCATCTGCTCGAGGCAGTTAATGTGAATGCAATAGTTTTGACTGGGATTTGAACTCGCGAACTACGATTCCAGAGCCCGAGCTTTCACCAATGCTCCACCGTCGCTGCCCGATAACCCAGGGATATGTTGCACCACACAGTCTTTTGCTAGAATTATTATTATTATTATTATTATTATTATTATTATCGCTGGAAATCAGAGGAGACTCGTTGTCGCTTTGACTCCAGCATAAACCACTCGTTGCTGGTTGTTAGAACGCCTGGTGATTGGTTTTAGATTCCACAATATTAACAATAACAATAAAAATAATGATAACAATAACAATATCAATGATGATGATGATGATGATGATGGTGATGATGATGATGATAAATGTTCTGGGGTAGTTTACATCCCTATACCATTGACATAATGGAATCGCCTTGGCTCTATGTAAGCCCGACATTTCCTGCCTTTGGGCAAAGATTTGTACATAGTTTAATCGCTTGTGCGTATTACCCGACTTTCATGGTCTGACCCTTTAACAAGGGGCTACAACAATAATAATAATAACAATAATAATAATAACAACAACAACAATAATAATTGTAGTATGTATTATTACCTGTCTTTCTTTGCCTTCAAAAGCGACGGCTCTTCCTCCCCAACCATCACTGCCAATCCAGGCAAAAATTCCCGTGGCATTTCGTCGAGCAACAGCAGACATCAGTTCGCCGACTTCTTGGTCGGATGCAAAAATGATGACGCCTGAATGGGGGATAGAAAACAGTAACAATGAAAAATGATGCTGACCGGGGGCGGGGGTCAAACCTACTTCTCATCAAGCGAAAGAAAGAAAGAATAAAAAAAAAAGTAAAAAGAAAGAAACGAAAGAAAGAACGAAAGGAAAGAAAGAAAAAAGAAGAAAGAAAAGAAAAAGTAAGAAAAGAAAGAAAAGAAAGGAAAGAATGAAAAAAGGTAATACTGAATTTTAACACCCCTGGGTGCCATATCTAGTGATAGTTAGTTCAAACTGCATATGAACACCCACATGTGCAAAAATACACAATACTGAAAAAAGAAAAAAAAAAGAATGAAAAGAAAGAAAAAAAAGGGAAAATCCAATTTTAATTGAAAACCAATTGAAAGCCTCAAATCTTGTGAATATGTTGTGAATCTTAAAACACCCTAAACTTGGCTGATTAACACCTGATACCAAAATGTTTTTCTTCGAAGAAAATGAATTCAAGAAAATTCCCTGCCTAATTAATGTTTAAATCAATCAAGATTGAGTATTTCTATAAAAAGGGTGTAACAACTTTGTTTATTTCTATTGCAATAAATATTATTTTCCTCCGGTTAGGTGTAGCGATTCTTTCTTGGAAAAACAAGTATGCTGAGGAAACATGTAATGATTTTTTAAAAATCAATTCAATAGACTGTCGCTTAGATAATAAATCATCCTAATTTTCCAGTAGTTAAGGTTTGTTTTTTGTTTAACAGTATATCAACCTTTTAAGGTCATTTTAATGCCTAGAACAATTACTTTTAATTTGACTTAATAAATATTATTTTATACACCCATAGTTTTTTATTATTTTGATAACACAAGTTACACTATTTAATCTATAGCTGTAGGGAAGATGGGGATTCATTCCTTTTCCCAAGGGTTTAAGTCAACATATCAGCATGGACGGAACGGCATGGATTCGAACAGTGCTTGTAAAAATGGCTTCGTGCCTAACTTGGGTTGGTGCTCGACCAGGTAAATATTATTTATATTGCTCATATCATATATTGCTATCTGATTGGACAATTGTACCGATATAAACGAGCCTTTAGTAAGTCTATCATTTCTACGTTTATCGAAAGCAGACTGCGTTTCTCTGACATTACTAAATATTTTATAGTGACAAGGAGAACACGTAGCGTTTTGAAATTAGATAAATCGAAATTGAATTGGATAGTTTTCCTCGTCTCTTTGTCGTCTCAGTCGGTCAGACCGCGTTGGGTGAGGGTTAGAGAGGAATAGCAGTTCAGAAAAAGAATGGTCTTTTTTTTATGTTTTTGTGATTCATATAATACCTAGCAGTAAATTCCGGCGTTGATATAACCTAATAAAGAAACAGAATATATATCTAAATGAAATTATAACATTATGATTAAACGCAAAATCTAGCAGAACTTAAAACGACAGTTTCAATTTTTTGCATCTCACCAGTAAAACAAGTAAAATCCTAAGCAGGATTTGAACCTATAGACCACGTCATGTGAAACAAATTCTCTAACGACTAACCCAAGCGAGACGCTTTCAAAATGGCAATTTTTACATTCTTATACCTAATTGCAATTATGCTCTTCTTTCTAGAAATTTAATTTTGGATTGCCGTTATTCGATAATTATCGGGGTTATTTCGAGACAAAACCTAGCTAAGAACACTTCCAGACACACAAGGTAAATAATGTGTGGTATTTTTTTAGTCCCCCGACAAAGAAGGGATGTTAACTTAAAAATTCACCTTTGTCCATTCGTCTTTTCCTCTGTCTGGACTTTTTTCAAAAACTATGCTTCAAACTGCACTGTTTGTTCATTTTTACCAGAATCTAGGGATTTTTTTAATTGAAATGTTGGAGGGGGAACGCATTGCTGGACTTTTCTTATTATTTTCTATTCTTCTTTCACTGTACACAAACGGGGGACCGTGCATACTTCGCTTGTTTTTTTGTTTTTTTTTAAATCGGTTATAAAGTATAAGCGTATGTAAAAATGTATAATGTGTAAAAGTTATCAAAATTATTTCAGCCAATAAAATCATACTAAATGATGGCACGCAAATAAAGTGAAATGGTTTTATGAAACGGCATATCAACGTTTTGGGCCATTGAGTGACAGAACATTCACTTATGATAAACATCTTTTTTTTTAATAACAAGGTGTTTAAGGAACTATAGTTGTATCATTTAACCAATCGTTGAAGGGAATAAGTTTTTGTTTGTTTATTGTTTGTGTTTTACGACATATCAACCTTTTTGAGTATTTAATGTCGATAACAATCATTTCGAGAAGCATTTTTTTACCATACATAGTTTATTTAATAACCCAAAATAAACTATTTAATCCATAGCTGGAGGGAATGAGATCATTTATACCGTTCCCAATGGTATTAGTCCAAATGCGAACGTAAACGGAACGACTGGAGTTAGAACTCGCGTATTACGATTCCGAAGTCCGATTGCCAATCCACCATTCTAAGTGAACCTCCCCAGGTAATAAAGGGTTTCATATCTTTCTTAAATATTAACGTAACAGACAGACTTGGATTTAAACTCACGTATTAGTTTTCGAATGTCTAAATACTTATTCAATGATAAATCTCATAAATAGATCGTCTAAATTTATGAGATTTATCTATTAACTTCCTAACAAAAACGAAAGAAGTGAGGATGGAGTAGTGTTCGAATCTGGAATCATATTACACGAGTTCAAATCCCAATCAAACCATTGCATCCTTTTCAGTCGTCTTGGCTGGTGCTCGACCAAGTAAATATATCCTGACATACACACATGTACATTAACACATATCTTCTGAAATATATATTAAAGAAATTGCTATAAAAAAATAGACATTCTAGAGGATTGTTCTTCGTGTGTTTAACGGTATGTCCACTTTTTTTAGGTCATTTTCATGCCGAGAACAACCATTTTTTTAAACGTTATTTTGTACACATGATGTTTTTTTAATAACACAATTTATACGATTTAATCCATAGCTAGGGGGAAATTAGATATTCTTACTTGACGCTTTTGTCTCGCTGTTTATTTGTTTCTTCCTTTCATAAAAAAAACAACACATGAGAAAGAAATGTGGTTTTAATGAAACGTTGATGGAAGAGATTTTATCTAAAGGACCTTAAGAAGCGATTTGGACTGAAATGACAAAATAATCAGCGTTTAATTAAAATTAGTTTGAAATATGCCGTTAAGAATTGGCCAATCTGTAATAGATTGGCTTGTGCGAATTAATGAAAGGTTTTTTTTCTTTTTCTTCCTCTTAATTTAATGTCTGTTCGAAACAAGATAATGAATCAGCAAGTTAATTTGAGGTTTGAGAACTCAGAAATATCACGCAACATAAAATGCCAACATAAAATCAGATTTCTCTACCCTTTCCAACCCAAAATAAACATTGAAAATTAAAAAAAAGAAAGAAAAAATTATTCCAATCAATTTCCTGTTAAAATAACTAATCACTAAAATTCTAATCGTGTGGAGGAAGATGTCTTTTAAAATTTCTGATTTGGAGAATCCCTATCCATTTTTTTTTTTTGGCGGGGGGTGGAATTCTTTTTTGGGCTTGCAATTATTTATAAAACTGCTTCCATGTCAAATCATTCACTCTCAAAAAGGTCCAATTTGCCATAAGCCCCATTCCAATTTCGCCCATCGACAATAATGTCCAATTTTTTAATGTCTACAAAAGATTGTTCAATGATCCAAAATTATCCATTGGCGAAAAAGCCCCATTTCTTTTTTTTTATCAAATTAATTGATTAATTAGATGATCATTTCATTTTTAGAAGGGTTAGGTTTAGGCAATTCATTTTTGGGGGTAGCAATGTTTTCCTTTGGACGTTTTTTGGTCTTTTCTGCAGAGGTTAAAAAATTGATATTATTGTCGATGGGCGAAATTGAAAAATTGGACCTTTTTGCAAATGGGTGTTTTGACCTACCACCATAAAACTAGTAAAAACTTTATCACTTGTAAGAACAAATATTTGATTTAATCAATTTCTTGAGGGAAACTGAAAGATGGGAGTCGAAGTCATTTTTATAACAAAAAGTTTTGCTGCTTTTGTTATATAATGGGGATGAGGATATTCACTTTGCTTCTTCCTCCACATTTTTTTTTTCGTTACGGGCATGATGACAGCTAGCCTTCCATTCTCTTCGTTACGTTCGCAGACCCTCCGTGGGCTCAAAGCTTCATGGGGGCTCCCTGTATCTGCTCACCTGCTTTCTCCCAAGGTGAGATATGTTGTGAGGGACGTCTTCAGCTATATTCGCACCTTGCGGTCCGGTCTGGCATAAGACAGCCATCTCTCCAGGCTCAGTGGTTACTTATGTGTTTCGTCTGCTTCATGATTTTTATGCTGTAACGGTTTGTCTGTCTGTGTGTGCGAGTGTGTATATGGAATGAAGAATACAACAAAAGATATTTTCCTAGTTTTCATAAGATTTGTGTTTTTATTTCGTCTCTCTTGTTAACAATTGGAAAGAGAGATTTTAAATGCGAGACTTCAACTGTTCGTCTAATTTTCTTCTCAACGTGCGCCCGAGAGACATCTCACTATTTCCAAAATTATCTTCTCTTTTATAATATTTTTTCTGGTCGATTTAAAATTGCAAATATTTGATAAAATTCGTATTTATAATTTCAAATACCAAAATACATTTCCGACATTCCAACCCACTCGCATTTTCTATAAATAATGGAACAAAATGTCTGGTGGCTGAATTCTTTTTTACTTACTGTTTGAACAGAGAACAGAGTGTATAATGGTCATAACAAGGCAAGAAGACCTATTCGGAGTTGGATCGAGATCTAGAAGAGGAACGATGACGCCCTCGAATTCAAGAAGTAGACCTTGTTGTGGAAGAAAACTTGTAGGTACCAAAAACTATTCAATAACAGGCTTCTTATCATTCATTATACACCCCGGCTAGGTTCAAAGTATATTCAGGCCCCCTAAAGAAAGATCTCCATTGTCTCGGTCGTTCTGAACAGGCTCTATGTTGCTTAACTTCGGTGATCTAGCCGGAACTGGTGTCTCCAACATAACTTGGCCATACTAGATTTTGCTTTTTTAAACCGCTAATGATTTATAAATTCTCATCTGATAAAACAAAATTTATACCTGTTAAATTCCTGTTGATATTTAATGAAAACCAGATTAAATATTGGAATTAATGCTATTGTTATTGGGCATTAATATACTTTTGTCAGTTTTTACCTGTTTGGAATTGCATCAGCGTGTTAGATAAAAGCAGTGACCTAGCAATAGTTTTTGCCGCCCGGGGTGGTCGGAATTTTTGCCGTAAAATTTACGCCAACTTGCCTGCTGATAATTTGTTAACGTTTAAAATTTCAAAAATACCTAAGATATTCATTTTTATGGAACTATAATCAAGGATCTAATCATATTCTATTTATAATATTTATTTTTATTGGACTGATAATACAGTTAAACAATTCGTTTAAAAACGCACAAAAAACATAAATCAAACTACAACCGTAAAAACTCTTTTTGGTTATTAAATTTCTGATTTTTTGTTAGCTTGTTACTGTTGTTTTTTTAAAAATATTATTACCTATATTTACCCCCTCAAATTTACGCTTAATTCTATACTGTTTCTTTATTTATTAAAACCTCCATTTTTTATATTAGGAAAAAATAGAATATTAATGACCATTTAATATGAGGGGCTCTACCTAAAACAAAAGGAATGGAGAAGTGTCCCTCCCCCCCCAAAAAAAAAAGGGAAAAGGGGTCCATGGTTAAAAAAAATGTTGAGAAACCCAAATTTCAATAATGTATATAAGATGATCAAGTTTACCTCGTGCGTTCGATTTCTGCATAAGGCTTTCCACAATTTTGTCGTAGGCTTCAGTTTCAGCCACGCCTGAATCTTTAAGTAATTTTTCTGTTCGTGCGATGCAAATGCCATTGTCTCTCAAGTGTTTTTCGATCTCATTAAAGCCCTGTCAAAAAAGATTTTAAAAAAAGGAAGGGGGCATTTTGTAATTATTAATTTTATTATTATTAAATGTGGAAGAGACAAAAATGTTGAAACAAAAAAGAAATGGAAAATAAAATAAAAGATTTCAAAAGTTGCAAATAAAAAAAAAGCTCATTTTTATTTTCGAGATGAGGCTTCATAATTTAGGAATTAACTTTTTATTATTCGGACTAAAAACTACCAAGATGAGGACAAAAGTCCGAATAATAAAAAGTTAATTCCTAAAAAAAACAGCTTTCAACAATTAAATCAATTAATTACTGTTTAACCCTTTAAACCCTAACTTATCAAAATTTCCAAGTATTCACTCAGACGCGTTATATTAGAGAAACATATAAAGACTAAAATATTGGCATGTCTGCTTTTGCCTTATGTTCTTCGGGCCGATACATCGGCCTTTTCGGGACTAAAGGAATAATTAATCGAAAAACCGTTTCAACCTTAAACTTTATTATTATTATTTTTTTTTTAAGTTTAATTAATTTTCTTTAAATTGAATCGGTTAGTATATTCACGTTAAATATTTTTTCATAACGTTTACATGTGAGTGGAGGGGTAAAAATATCGATTTTTAGACACGCCTGGAGGACACATTGTTCGAAATCTCAGTCTCTAGATTTTGCAGACCTTTTCAAATAGTTATTATTTTCAGAATCTGGCTGTGTCTGCCAAAAAGAAATTATAGCTTTATTTCATCTGTTTAAAAAAAAGATCAGCCTTTTTTTGTCTATTTTGTAGTCCAGGAAAAAATGGCGTTGCCCTTGCACCATAGGGTAATTTGACTTTTCTGCTTGTTAAAAAAAATATAACTCGGACTTTTGTTAACATAAAGAACTGTATTTAGGGTATGCTAAGCTACTCTCTGAACCCACTAGAGTTAAATTCTCTTTGGGTGCAAGGGCGACGCCATTCTTTCCCAGACTATTGCTTTTTTCAAAGAATTAAAAGTTTTTTCAAAAGGAAATCGTTTATTAGTAAAATGTCAATTCCAGACAACAAAGCTAGTTCAGTACAAAGATGGGTGACCACTTGGGAATATCAGATACTGTAGGAAGCTGTTCAGCAATTTCTGGTATGATCTTTCGAATGCATTAAGCATTCGAACTGAAAGGCTTACGCCTCCCCAACCACCTTCCTCGTGCCGACTGACCAGCGTCTATAAATGTCTTCATTAACAGTTACCCTTTAGTGTTAGGACTGAGCGTTTCAGTTTAGTCTAAGACAAAACTCTGTAGCAACAGGAAGACTTATCCAAACCCGAACAGTTTTAAAAACATTTCTTATTTTTCAGCTCTACATAAATACACAGAAAATATGCATAGATTTTGAACACACACACACACACACACACAAATACATTTTGGTTATTTTTTATTTTTTTATATGTAATGGCTTTTACTGCTGTATTTAATTATTTTACCTATCCATTTTTCTCTTGTTCGAACGACCATTTTCTCATTTTATATATATATATATATATATATTTGTGTGTGTGTGTGTTCGCACGTCTATATAGGCAAAAATTTGAAACGAACCTGAATTCCGTAGCTAGACTCTTCGTATACAACCGATACATAAGTCCAGTTGAATGTTTTGACAATCTCCACCATCACTTGAGCTTGATAACGATCAGAAGGAATCGTTCGGAAAAAGTAGGGAAACCGATCGACATTACTGAGGTCGGTGCTTGTTGAAAAGAAACTAATCTGAAAAATAAAAAAAAAATTAACATTAGAAACCCGGTTATAAGTTAATTTATTGCTTTATCGTTTTAATAGGTATTTTGGCTAAGTCAAAGCCCGAATATTTAGCCGAATCCCAACCGAGAAAATCCTTTACAAATTGAAGCAAAATTGGTGCAATTAGCTTTTTATAATATTGCAGTAGAACAGAAAATAATATTTTTTCAGGACGAAAATCAACCGGAGATTTTGTCTTTTTACCAGAAATACAAGGCATTAAATGACCATCGAAACAGAATAAGATACTCGATGAAAACGAAAGTTTTTCTTTTTTTAAATACTTGTCACCTTCAGAAGAATTGTTTTTACTACTAAGCAATTTTACCTGATTTTGTCATTGTATGAAATTCATGTGCCAAATGGTCAAGGGTGAATTTAATGTTAAAAATTTTAAAAGGTAAAAATTAAAAAAAAAAAAAAACTGTGTTTGGAGAATTACAAAATACTACTTAATATTTGTAAAACCACAAAATGCAAATTTAATTTCAGATCAAAATAATTTTTTTCCTACGATTTTTCTTTTTTTTTTTTTCGAATCCGTGCAAAACTAAACTGATTTTCATCATAAACAGAACATATTTTGTCAAAATGTAACCAGATTTTCCAGAAAGGTAAGCACATTTTCTCCAAAACTCAACACATTTTCTCCAAAACTAAACTGATTTTCTCGTAAACTAAACACACTTTCTTTTAAATTATGCACATTTTGTTGCAAAGTAAATAGATTTTTTAGAAAGCATATACATTTCCAAAAATTTTAGAATTTGGTATTTTATTTTTAGATGATATTTTTCCTTCTATTGTTTTTTCCTTCAGCGTGCATTCAAATTTCATTGTGCACAAAAGCTGTTGAACACTCAGGCGATAAACTAACAGTCACAAAAAAACCGTTGAGTTTGTGTCTTAGAACTTGATATAAAGATACTTCTCAGAAATTTAGAATAAATAAAGAAAATTAATTAGACATAAGATTTCTGTTTTGTTTTTTTTTAGTAAAACTTTGGGCCACAGGGCCTAGTGGGTTAGGTCCAACAATTATGTTGAATAGTGTTCTCTACTCGAGTTTCACCATCAAGATCGTCAGGAGTATATCTATTAATACTTTTTTCCTGATGCATGAAAATCAGATTTATTTCATTTAATCATATATCAATCGGGATTCAAGTTACCATTCGTTATAAGGTAGGTCGAAATTATTTTTCTTTCTCGTTTTAATTTCTACAAAACCCCAGCATGTCATTTTTACGAAAATTTTAACTCCAAATTCATATCTCCTTTCTTGTATTCATGCATTAAAATATATA
>JAUZSX010314719.1:0-12036 GCA_034780655.1 Idiosepius hallami | reverse complement strand
AACCCACGTCGCTTTATGGTAGATATCTGATAACGAGTTTTAAAACCGACGTCAGACCAGCCAGTCTGGAGATCTCTGTGTACACACAGCAGAACGTTACCCTCTCCGAGACACAAGCAACTCAGTACCGGAAAGCACGTGCTTTCTTAGGACACTACAGATATTAACCTCGAACAAAGAACCTTCGGAAAAAACTCACTTCTTACATAAATAGCAACATACAGCAGCCCCCTACCACACACACACACACACACACACACACACACACACACATACACACACACACACACACACACACGCACACCGTTGCTTTAACACAAAAACAAAAATTCTAGTTTTCGGGGATTTTTTTTCAAATTTTTGACAGTAATTCAATTTAACCAGGGTATTTTGTCTTATATTCAATATAAATAAATATTGAAAAATAAAAAAAATGTATAAACATAAAACTACGCAACTTCCGAAAATAACCGAAGATGAAACTTGGTTTCCGAAACAGGAAGTTCTCCCTACTTTAGTAGTAATTTTATTTTCCGTAGGCGCTTGTTCCTCTTTTCTTAAGAATGTTTTCATCTTTGCTTTTTTTTCTGTTTTGATTCGATTTTATTTTTTATTATTATTCTTTTTTTTTCTGTGGTGGTTAGAGAAGGATTCGAAAATATCGATTGAACCGAAGCGCAATTCTGCCGAATTAATTTTTAAAATATTAACAAAACTTTGACTAGTGTCAAGTTTCGACTGATATACCGGACTCAACGGTATATTTTCTTAATAAAATCAATTGCCCATTTTTTACCTCTTTCTTTCTTTTGTAAATATCAATGTTTAAGTTTGTACCATTTTTGATGGGTTTCTCTTAATTAAAACACTACGCAAAAGATCAAACTCCGCACGCAGGATAAGCACAGTGCAACTCAACAAATAGTTGTAATTAAAAAGAAGGAAGAATGGAGTTTTAGTTTCCCTAAACTGAGCCCCAGCAATTCTTAATCATTCTGTTTTATTTGTATTGTGTAATTATTTGTCTTATACCTCTTCAATCTTCTCTCTAAGGCAAGGATTTGTTGAAAATGTTCTTGTTTTTCCTTTAGTTTCTTTTGGTTTTCTTTATCCGTCTGTATAAGAAATCCGCTTAATTTATGCGATTATTTCTGTAGTTTTCTGTTTTTTTCTAGTCTTTTGGTATTCTGTCTAATATTCAGTCGTTTGCTGATCAATTTCACATCAGCATATAACAAGTTTTTTAGTTCTGCTATATTTTTTATATATTTTTTCAGTTTCCTCATTGACTCCCTTTTTGTTTTCTTTTTTTTTAGTGATAGAAGTGTTTTCTTCGTCTTGATTTCTAAAAATTTATTTTCTTCTTCGTTGGTCAGGGTTTCAATTTCTTGAGGGGATCTTCAGCTGTTGCATTACTGCAATAGAAAATAATAAAATTCAAATTACAGACGTTGCCTTTATTTAATCTCAGTTTTTTCAACATTTTTGTTTTTCTCCTTTTTTTACAAATAAATCTCACTGTCAAATTCGCAGGCATTTCGCGAAAATTTAATAAAAAACACAGATTTTGAAAAAAAGGAATTAAACTCTTATGAAATTCCTTCTTCACTAAATAACCGGTGAAACATCATTTTAATTTGATGATTACGTGTTTTTTGGTAGATTTCTTTAAAGATAGCTAACGTCGAAAAAATTTCCTCTTTTATTTGATGTAAAGATTAAGCATAATAATAAGTATTATAAACATATTTTCAGAATAATGCATATAAATTGAGACTTTCTTATAACAAAATAGAAATAAGAAACGGATTTAGACAAAAATGTATTTTGTAGTTGAAAGAAGAAGAATTCCAGCAAATTAACTGCGCTACAAAACAAATAGTCAATCTGACTTCCTGTGCTTATGGTGCACTCTCTGACCTTTAAGTTAGACATCCTGTTTTCTCTAACTAGCATCCACACGAAATAATTTGCCTCTTCTGATTATTATCAGATATAAGCCCAATCCTTCTGGGTCTTAATTACTGAAATATATGCTGATCATTATATCATTCAAAACAGATTTATTATCAACCTAGTTTCCTTCCTCTACTTGAAAAAAAAAGAACACTATGAGGTTTACTTGGCAGGGTTAAATATTCTTGTATCGTCTAAATAATGTTAATAACAAGAATATACAATATATATAAATGTAATGTCTACAGGATGTGCCCATAAAATAAGAAAACTGTTCATAATCATTTACTCAAAATTTTGTTATGATTATAATAATTTTGTTGTTATAATAATAATAATAAATAATATTAACAACGAAAATATGTTAAAAATATGCCCATAAAATAAGAAAGCCGTTCATATTTACTCAGAATTTTGTTATAATTCATTTACTCACTAAAAATAAATTTTTCCTGAAATAGAATTATAAAATGTATTTTATCCATATTCAATTTGCAAAAGCATTTATCCAGGTGTCATTTTGAAGACTTCCTCTGAATACGGTCATGCTTTAACTCAATCAATTTTTGAACACATAAAGAATTGATTTAAATCTATACCAATCTTACAGATTTTTTAAAAGTCCTTTTTTTATTCCACTAGGACCGCAACAACAACATCTGCCGTCGTTGCAGTTTCTGTAACTTTTTCCGTTTTACAGAATTGGGTTATTAGCCCTATTTTAACTTCCAATCTGGAGGACCAGTAAAATACCCGCTATTCCTAAGCGGTCACCCATCTTAGAACTGAACAGGCTGTACGTTGCTTAACTTTGCTGATTTACCAGGAACCTGTGTCTCCAACACAACTTGACTGTACAATCTTTCTGATTGCTTAACATTTATTATATCTTTATTTTCAGAAATTTCTATTTCTCACAAGAAATCTAAATGAAGACGAAGGGTGCCTTTAATGCCCTAAATATAATGTCTACAGGTCACATGCTGTCATTTACCAAATTCACGTGGATATAGGGGTATTAGCAACATGTATCGGATCGAATTTTAGTCGAAGATGGCGAATGATATTGAATCTACAGTAAATCTTTTCTACACAGTTCTTCTAATTTGTAGGCTTTGTCTCTTACATGTTTAAGCTAAGTTTATGGATCAATACTAAAAAAGAAACAATGTAAATGCATATTAAATATTATCATTAACTATTTGGAGGCTTAAGAATAGATTCAGATCTAGAAATGAATTATCTAATTAAAAAATAATCGAAACTTGCAAAGTCGGCAAATGGTCACATTTTGGAATCGTAATGCATGAATTCAAATCCCATTGGTTGAATATTTGCTCGACACAGAATATGCGCAGATGCAACAAGAATAAACTGAGGTGCAGTTCACCCTATATGCATTGACTACTAGATGCATCATGTCAAATTGCACAACTATGATACAATTTCGCTGAAACATTTTGTATCAAATCTTTTGAAAGAAACAAATATTGATGTTCTAAATTCGGAGCATTAAAAAAGGCCACATTTGTCAATTGTCTTAGGGTTACAAGCAATAAATGCTAAAGTAACAATAATGAATATACCATCGCCATTATATACGTATATGCCATCAAAAGATGGCATATACGTATATAATGGCGATAAGAATGCGTTTGGCTTCGTATTAAGAGTTAAGAGTTCGGAAATGATATGAAGATCTGTGTCTAAAACTCTTAATTAAAAAACGACTGTCTTTTGTTGTGTTTAGATTTTACTTTTGAGTTGGTGGTAATGGGGGTACAACAGATAATTATGAAAATGAACAAACAGACTTTGTTCCGTGTGAAACCACTTGACTTTTTCTTCTCTTACTTTAAAAATGTATAAACTTCCTTTTTCTTAGGTTTCTTATTAACCGCTTCATCATTGAGTCAACAACACACCCACAACAATTTCTTCCACCCCGTCCTGAGACCCTGAAATAAAATCTTTAACAAAAATGTGATGAAAGCTCATCATCGCACATTTTATCTATACATAGAATGAAATATATTCGCCTCTTTTCCCCATCTTTTTTTCTACTTTTATCTTAAGATTTTTACCGTTTCAGATGTATTTTGCGATGCATGACCCCAAAAGTAGGCTGACTACTATAATTAAAGATTTGCTAATAACCCTCAAATAGTGATCGTTTCTGGAACGCTATCAATGACTGGCATCAAAGTGTTAAAATTGCTGATCAAGCGACCTCTAAAAACAACCCAATTTGGCCGTACCCTTGCAATGTCTAAATTAGAAGAAAATAAATAATCTACTTCATTTTGCTCTAATCTAAGCCAGAAATACTAAATCTTTTTTTTTGGTACCCCGATATTTAATGAGGGGAACCTATGTTTTGAGGCATGTTCACAAATTCACAAACTGTATAGTGTTTACCCCGGGAAAAATATGTTTTGCGTCCCTCGGGGACTTTTAGAGCTAGGGGTACCACGCACGCGTGGCTTGTTTATTCTAGTTTTATATTTTACATTTTTTTACTTAACTGTTATTACATACCTAGAGTTCGCTTCACTATTTATTTCACGATTACGATTTAGAATCTCACACCAACCCCACGAAACACTTGCATTCTGTTCGTGACCGGTGTTTTTCACTGGTGTCAAAGTGACAACAAGTCTTCTCATGATGTTCCAGCATCCACTTACAATGTGGGTGACAGTTACTTCTCGCAGTCTGCATAGTCTGCATTTGCTGTTCTCCTAGCTCTTGTCAATCTTTGCATTTATATAGTTGGTGCATAGTGCATTGTCTTGTGCAGCAATTAGTATTAATTTGATTTCTCTAGTCAGTTATGCTTTCCAAAGTCATTGTGTGCTACTTATTTAATCTATCTGGGGTATTCACCATGAAGTGGTTTTATTTCCCATTTTAGTTATCGATTTTCTAAACCTGACCTTTTTTGTTTCTTGTTTACCTGCCCTTGCCGCTATAATTCTTTTTGTATTTTCTTGGATTAATTTCTTTAGTTGTTTCGATACTTTAGTTACAGAGTCATCAATATTTAATGGGCCACGTCCGCCCCTTTTCCGTTTTACACAGAGTCAATCAACATTGACTTTTAGGTGTAGAGCCTAGTGCATATTCATTAGCTTTCTTGTCGTTTGGTCAAGATTTCTCAATTCTTGTATTGTCCACCCTAGGAAGGGTTCAGAATATCCAATCATAGGCATTGCGCAGAGATTTACTCCTTTGATGAGCTTTCTTGCATTCAACTTAGTTTCCAATAATTTCCTTACTCTTCTTTGCTATTCCCTGCTTATAGTTTATTTTATTTCCATCTGTTTAAATGTTTCGGCTTCCAGATATTTATAATTCTTTATAATTTATAATATCTTGTTCATCAACTCCTTGTATGGCTTTCTTATTCGGCAATTTTATTCCATCCGGTTTGTCGGTTTTTCTTTGTTTTATTCTGAGCATCGCACACTTTTCTATCCCAAATTCCATTCTTATGTCCTGGTTGAATATTCTTGTTGTGTTTGTTAAGGATTCCAGTTTATTTTCATTTTCCCAAAGAGTTTGATGTATAGCATCCTCTTAACAACGTGATTTTTAAAAAAATTATAAATAGACTCTGCGAACGCTTATGTACACGAGGACTATCAACGATCCACGTAAGGGTTCAGTTCTGGAGTTACGCATGCGCTTGGCCGATATAATACATTTTTTACTATCTTTGTACCGTGATGTTAAAACTAATACAAATTTAAAACCTATCACATGTTCCGTTTTTATTGTGGCTAACCAAGCCATAACAAAAATAAAATAGACTATTTGAAACTTTAAACGACTATTTTTAAAAATGTTTGCCCATGAAATGGTTTTAATGGTTTTTACCTGATAAAGAGAGAATTTTAAAGGGATATCCTTCTTTTCTCTAATTACTGTGTGTGATGATGATTCTTATTAGTGACAACTGTCTGGATTTTCATTTTTAATATTATCCTAAAGTTTAAGCAATGAACCACGAGGACTTCCCCTCTTATTGTTATTATAGATGCCGCTGCACTTAAACTGCTTTCGAAGTTTTTTGTCTCATTATTGGCCACTTTTCAAAACATCTAACGGATGTTCATGCATTAGTTTGGCTTGGAACGGAAGCGACTTTTTGGGTATTGTCCAGTCATTTTCAAATGAATACTTAGATCTTTTAACCTTTCAAGTTTTACAACCCTGTCTCTATGACCGAAATAGGCGTTGGTTGTTAAAAAATATTTTGTTAATAATGATAGCATAGTTTTAAAAATTATCTAAGTATAAACATATTTATGGTGACCTTTATTGCAGTTGTCTAGTAGATATTCTTTAACGCATTAAAGAAACGACGAATTCGGCAAGTTTGATTCACACTCTCATTGATTTACTCAGTGTCACTCTGCTGCATGTGTTTTGGTATAAGCTGAAATAAAAAAAAGTATCATTGATAAAGCTATACATTTTAACCAATCTTCCCAGAAGAATATCTGATTCTGGCTATAACTGTATTTTTTGGCTTTTGCCACAAGAAAGAATCCTATATATTTTTTTACACGAAGTATTGGTTATTCTTATTCAAAACGTAATTCTGGAAATGTCTAATGTTAAATGGGGGATTCTTTAAGAATTTTTTTTCTGTAAACTTTAGTGTGTTCTAGTTTTTTGTTTGTTTGTTTGTTTGTTTTTTAGTAAGAACGAAACCATAATATGTTAATTTAATAAAATTACCTTTATCGCTCAATCCACTTTAAATAAAAAGACCTATATTTTTGTGTTTAAAAGTTTTAATTTCTTAAATAAATATATTTTATTTTAAAATACTGCAGATAATTGTGAATATTATCAAGGTTGTATAAAAAAAAAGAGAAAATATGTAAAAAAATCATTTACGTTTATAAAATCAAAACTGCGTTGCATCCAACATACGAATAAATGTGATAAAATGATGAATTGGTGATTAAGGAATTACTCTTTGCTGATGATTCAGCACTTGTGATCCACAGCCTCCAATCAATGCATGACTTACTGACAGCATTTGCCGAGACATCCAAGAAATTTGGACTGACGATCAACATCAAGAAGACTGAAGTTCTGATTCAAGATACCCGTGACACAAAGATTAATCCCAGAGAAGTGATCCTGGTGGTACCCCACTAGCGGAAGTTGAACAGTTCACCTATTTAAGTAGTATTATTACGAACACGGGAAAAATAGATGAAGATCTGTTAATACAAATTCAAGCGGCTACATTAGCCTTCAGAATATTGAGAGACCGACTGTGAAATCATAGAGGAATCAGATGAAAGTGTTCAGAGCGAATGTTCTACCATCACTCCTGTACAGCTCAGAAACATGGACTCTCTAAAGACGCCACTTCAAGAGATTAAGCCTAATACAACAAAGGTGCCTACGTCATCTAATAGGAATCTCTTGGAGGGACTGTGACCAATTTAGAGGTGTTGGAAAGGGCTCAGATGCCAAATGCAGAGCAGATAATCATGACTAACCATCTGAGATGGGGGGGGCATGTCGTGCGTGTGTTTGAAGGCAGACTGCCAAAGACGGTTTGCTTCGGTGAGCTCAGAGAAGGTAAGCGGCCTCTGGGAGCGCCGCGACTGCGCTTCAAGGACGTGTTTTGGAGGCATTTGAAGAACACCTTCGACACGGAGACTGACCGATCTCCGCGTCATCGTCGAGATCCACGGATTCCAGAGAGAGAGAGAGAGAGACAGAGAGAGAGAGAGAGATACAGAGAGAGAGAGAGAGAGAAACATTGTCATAAAAATAAATAACTTGAGGAGATTTAAATAATCTCAAGCAGTGATTGTTTTATCAGTTCATGGATTTAGTCTTGAATCTGTTGATTTATGCACTGATTATGGGAAAATTTAAAAAAAAACTAAATTTGAAATGCACATTTTTAATTGAGTTTGCCGAAGTTAATGTAAACATTATTATGAAAGTCATTCTAACGTATAGCACATATTTGGAGAGCTAAATTTATATATTTCAGTTATTTTATTCACGTCATGTGACAAAAAAGGTTTCTTAAATTTAAGGTCTGATCTAAACCAGTATTTTAAATTTACTTTGACTTATGTTAGTTTTTTTGTCTGGTATACAATAGTAATAACATTATAGTTTTTAAATTGATCCATACAAAATCTTTGTGTTTTTTTTCTATTGAAAGTCAAAGGCATTGTAATTGTTTATTAATTATTTGTTTATTAATTGTTTATTAATTATTGTTTATTAATTATTGCTTGGTTAAGGTTTTTTATATGGGGTAAAGTTTTAAACTCTAGCAGAGTTTTCGTGGTTTCTCTCAGTTTTAAATATATAGGGGTTTCAGGGGATATTAAAATCATAATGGTGTAAATATACTGACTGATGAATATTAGACATAAACATTAATTTAGCGTTTAGAATATCATGTGATATTCTTGAAGTATGGCGTGAATTAGCATGAGTTACATTAACACACGTAATTTCCTATAAGAGAAGATTACCGGAAATTTTTATAAGCATTCAAAGTTGTTTAAATTTCTTAGTAAGGATTGACGTCATCTTTAAACATGCCAGGGTTTTGCCACTTTATAATAAAAGTGTGAAATGAAGAATCTTCATTTAATAAGTTATTTTTGTTTTTATCATCATCATCGACATAGACTTGTTTATTTGGGCAAACGACTTTCAAGATAAACAATGCTATATAGATCGGACTATGGCATCTTATGACCATCGATGGCTCACTAGCCCCGGACGCCGTGCAGCCAAAGCTGCACCTCACCTAAGAGTGATGGTATCTCAGGTCTGATCACATCAAATGAAACCGGCGCGGGAGGCAAGCAGAGCGTTTACAAGTTAACGCAAAAATGAGTCATACTTAGGATCTCTGCCAGGACTTTTGCTTTGATGGTCCTTGCATTGACCAAGCGCTTCTCTCACCAAAATTATTCCTGCATCAGAGGATAGCCATGCCAGTACATCTAGGAGAAAGAGAGAGATAGAGCGGGTGCAGGGGCTGCTACAAAGAAATACAAGATAATCTAAAGTGTTTTAATAAGGCCCCAATCCCTTGGGTGACTAGCCCCATATATATATACATATACATATATACACCGTTTTAGTTGGCCGTAGACCCAAAAAAGGGGTTCGTCCACCCTTTGAAAAGTTTTGTTTTTAATCCTTGAGGTAGACTAGCAACCCTCCTCACCAAACAAAACTGGTGGGGGAACAAGTTTACTCACCGATTTTGTACTGGGTTACATGGTACCAGTAGCTTAGTCATAACCTGGCGCCATCATAATAATGAAATATAATACACTAATTACTCCGACCGAAAAATATAGAAATAAGGCACAGCCAAACGCTTGTGATATTCTGGTTTGATAAAAGACTTATTTTTAATATTCTGATTGGTTAATCACCAAAAATAAAATGACAGATAGAGATCAAATTTACGTATTAACGTTTATTTATATATAAGCTTTTAATTTAGCTTTGTGATCGAACAATAATTTTACGAGGACCCGTTATGTTGCTAAATGTAAACAAACATTCACTGATTTTTCAATATCATTTCGTCTATAGTATTTGGTGTTTTGCTTATTTTCTATTTTAGCCTTCTGATTTTGTAACGTCGTAGTTTAAAATCCATTATTTCTGAACAACTTTTTTCCAGAAAGATAAAACTCTAAGCCACAATCTGTTCATTAACTTCCTCAATTTAATGGAAATTTTAAATAATCAAGTTGTTGAAAGTAAATTTGTCATTGGTTTGTCATTTAAACAAATGAAGCTTGAACAATGAAACAAGTGGTACATGTACAAATCTGAGTCTGTGCAGGAAAATAAAGCCCACGAATTAATGTGGGCTATAATATACAGACTAACAGACCAAACCAAGCAACATGATCGGATCTGGTTATATTCAATAAAAAAGAAAAAATATGCCAAATAGTGGACTTTGCTTTAGTGACGACAGAAGGAAAATAAAAGAAACAGAAAAGATTACTAAATACCAAGAACTGAGAACAGCTGAAATAATCAGGAAAGTATTTGTCAATAAAAACTGATCCAACAAAAAACAAAGAAAACAGGGGAAAATTGAAGAGAGAGGGAAAGAGAAAGGGAATAAAAAGGTAAAACTAAATGATGGAGGAAAAGAGGTTCCAGTTACTGACGCTGAGGTACCAGAAAAGACAATACCAGGTGTAAGTAGATTAGATTCTGCTGATTCCCTGTTTATCATCTGGATAAAGTTGGTTGAAACCCTGAAGAGAAGTGACATTATAGTCTTTAACTGAGATGGAGTGTGGTCTACTGGAGCATTCTGGCTTCAGTGAAAACTGCAGGTCACTAACGGCATGCAAGTGCTGAGTATAAAAGACGTAAGATCAGAAAATAAAACACAATTACACAAACTTTTAAATAGAATTATAGTAACACATAATCATAACTCATAATCAACTTGAGATTTTTTAAAAATCAGAAATTCCATGAAGCAACTACAACCACATTAATTCACAGAATATAAACAAAAATAAACAACTCGGAAACTTTTTTGTCTAATGGTTGCACGGACTAGAAACCCCCAGCTACCAAAAGCCATTAATTCTATATCTACGCTGATCAAATATTCACATACTATTTTTATCTTTACACTTTACAGCTATGACATTTTGCCGTCATTAATAACGCTCATTTAAACAACGAAGGTATTGTAAACGTTTGTAAAATTCTCACGTCTTATGCTAGTTCGACCATGTACAATAAAAATCAAGGGTTAGACGTGTTTAGCTAAAATTATTTATGCGCCCCAAACGCTTTCGTTTTTGTTTTACTGTGTGTCCAAAAGGTCGTTGTCAACCAATAACTTTTTTTTTAATTAAATCGGGAGATCTTTACAGATTAATTATTTAAAAAATGGTTCTTTTTAGGAAGATTTCATTGAATTTAAATATTTAGGGTAACCTCTTCTAGTTATTGGAGGGAGAAATTAAATTGACTGAATGATTTTTAGAACGCACTATATTTCGGTTATACAGAGAAACAACAAATTCAGGCATGATGCATTCAATTGTTTTAAAATTTATTTTAAATGCTAATTTTAAGATTTGTAATCTATGCTTAAAAATCTAACGTTTTTTTTTAAATATTTTTTTTAATTAAAAATGACTAACTATTCTACGTTGAGCTCAAATGATAAGTTTTATGCATGGTTATTCTTTTTTTAATAGCTAACAAGCATATGCCTAGTCGAAATATACATTTTCTAAAAAATGAATAAGTAAAATCTTGCTTACCATAATGGTTAAAATGTTTTAACGATGTCAGCATGTCAAGTACGTAAACAACCCATGGTTTAAACTTTAAATGATATGTAAATCGAAATATTCAATACTTTGTTTGAAATTGTAAGGCAAGACTTAAACATTAGGACTATTTAAATCTATCTTGAATGATTTAGATATCTTGACTTTGATTCATTGTTGCATACAATACATTTTTGCTTTGAAGGAGATTAGACGGAACATCTGCTCAAATTCTATTTGTACATAAAGAAAATGCGAGTCTTAATATCCTGAATTATTGCTTTGTTAGGTATCAAAAATATGAAAATATACGTTTTTATTAGTATCTCTTTCTAAAAAATGTAAAACAAACATTACTTTTTTTCTTTTATAACAAATTTTATTCAGCTCGAATGGTTCAGAGTAGATCGTAAATTGCATTGTTACAATAACTGAAATAATGCATTCATGACCAGAAAGTTTTATCTATTTGTTGCAGATATTGATGGAGTGAAACTGTAAGAAAGCAACCATCATTTGAACCTTATGTAAACGAGACGCGTGGATTTGATTTTGAGACTAAATATTTAGGCGGAACCAGCGAATCTAGGGTCAATTATTTAAATAATTTTTTTGTCGAACAAAATTATTTTCATATTAGGCATGAAAAATAAAAATAGTTTTGAAAAACACGTATATATATATTTATATATATACGTGTTTTTCAAAACTATTTTTATTTCCATGCCTAATATGGTATAGTATA